>QVRM01004974.1:0-275000 GCA_003439945.1 Dermanyssus gallinae | reverse complement strand
AACGACTGTAAACTGCACGAAAAGCTTCCCGTACAGAGTTTTCCTTTTATTATATATTTTCACAAGTTCTACGCATTTCTCCATCGAGGAGAGACGTCCCATGTTGTATTTGGCAGCTTGACCCTGTTCTATTAATGAAAAAAAAAGAAGCAGAATGCGGTGAGAGCAAAGCTGAAACGCAGAACTCACATGATTATTCAGACACCCATATGTTTCAATAGAGCCGTCCTACAGACGGCACATGTATTTAAATACAAGTGTTTATTATTGAGCTTGCAGTTTCTAAAGTTAACAGGTAAACCTGTTAACTGTGGTAAACCACAATTGTAAGAATTCAGGGTGTGTTGCAAAAGAGGCTATAGCCTGTCTCTGTGCAATATATGTATAATGTATGAATATATATATATATATATATATATATCTTTTTTACAAGGAGCCAGAAACAAAAATGCGTAATGCACTTCCGTTGGTCTGTGTAGAGTGGGACTCTCAAACAGAGTCTGAAAGAGAATTAAAACCCTGGTATCCCTCTAACGTAGATGACCGGGATATTTGTGCTGTGATCCGTGCGCTGCCGCCTCTTTTCCGTCATCTTTATCTACGCGCTCGTAACGACCTCAGCCTCCCAGCTCTTCAGAGTCATCGTTTTTGCATCGACTTTTCGACGTGTCTGATGCCGGTATAGGGAGATGTTGTCCTCTATTATCCGTTTTGGCCAAACTGTCATGCGGGCGATTAACTGCACAGCGTCCATAGACACACAGGCGTCCTGCTTAGCGTTTTTATTCTTCTCGGTGCTTCTTCAGGGCAACTACTCGCTACATTCATGACTCGTAGGGCAACCACTGACGATTCAAAACGGCGCTTTTTCTCCAAGGACTCTCTGACGTTTGCCTTCGATACTCAACAATGTGCTGAGTAGTTTACCACTCTTCACCTCGCCAAGGAGCACTTTTACTCTAAAGAAGAGTATGTTCTCTTCTTTGCAAAAGCTTGCAAAGTTCGTCAGACGCTTCTGTCTGGAATGTTAAGTCCGCCAGCTTTCTTGCACTCCATCGAAATTGGCTGTGCAATTTGCTCACCTTCTTCCAAATAAAACACATGCGCCGAATTCCTCCCCGAAGCTTCTATCGTGAACGCAACTAATCTCAGCGACCGCCTTTCGAACAAGCCGTATTGCCAAAAAATCCTACCCAATTTAGCACAAAATGCACGCGCCGAGTAAGTTATTGTCGACAAATAAAATATATATATATATATATATATATATATATTTATTTATACTTATGGTTGTAATCATACTAATTAACATTGGCTGCGATGTAAATATCTCATTAGTAGAACCAAGTAATATAAAATTATACTGCGCACAACATGTTATTATTGGTGTTATTTTTGCTGCTGCTGCTGATGATGCTGCTGCTGCTCTAGCTACCGTTACTGATATTCAGTAATTGCCACACTTTAGTTTCATTGGAGGCTGATATCATTGTGAGCTTCAACACCGACGACGCACTTGTTGCAAACTATTCACATACTCGGTATTAAATTGGTAACTCGAAGGAAGGATTCGCGAATGAACCGAATACCACATTCTGTCTCTTGCTGCGGCGTCGCACGCGTATGGTTCCAAGTTGACGACGTTACTCAACGCTGTGTTTCTTCTTCTATGAGTGACAGCGTGCGTTTGCCAACTAGTAAGTCTCCCGACTAGCCAATTACCACGTTCGCTTCTTCGTACGAAAAACACGTCAACACCACGACGGCGCTTGTCAAAGCGTTATTAAATGTAAACTTTAATCTCAGCATCTTTTGGCGGGCATGCTCGAACGACGTTCTTACGTGAAGTATGTCATTCTGTCATTACGCTACCATATATATATATATATATACCCCGACCTTGTACTATATATACATAAATATATATATATATATATATATATATATATATATATATATATATATATATATATATATATATATATATATATATATATATATATATATATATATATATATATATATATATTAAAAGTGCACGTCAGCACGAAAGACAGAAAACTTAAGTGCAAAAACGCAAAAAATGAAAGGCAGACACTGTACACTATGAGTGTAGCTCTAATAAACGGATTCAATTTGACGTCGGCTATCTGGACGCCACCCGCGTTTTGGTCTGAGACTATATCGGGATTTCTCGGAAACATGAAAAACAATTCAAGAGAGTAACGAAAGTTAACGAAAAAGAAGGCGAACATCCAATTGTCTGGAACCTAATCTAACCTAACTATGAAGGAGACGTTGACAAGAGTAACAAAAAGGCACGAATGGGTTTGTACGTAGAATCTCTTCATATCTTCAAAGTCCGCGTGCAGAAGAATGCTCGATCAAGGTGGACGCGTAACATGTACTCTTTTGCTCGATGAGGCGTTGATGAGATGGTATTAAGGACATGAAGTCCAATGACTCTGACGCAAGAAGTTGTAGGTTCGACTATGGCACAAGGCATGCCCTTATCGAGCGATGTTTGTCAAGAGTTGCAGAGTTAGAGGTAATATCTATTACTAATACAAACAAATGTACTAGAACATCGATTCAGTTATGGCGTAAACGCCTAGCGCACCGTTTAGCAGAAGCTAGGGCGTTGTCATGCGTCAAATTGTCTCCTGTCCAGGTAGAATTCATTATTCATCCTCTTTGATCGTTAAAAGCAATGTCCAACTGTTACATTCCTTTGCTGTAGAAAGTTCTAAAAGGTTCACCATGAGCACGCTATGATTCAGCTAACTCAGCTAAAAAGCTAAAGATGCAGTGATGGCATATAGCAGTCCCCTGCGAGCCAACACGTAAAACAAATGTGTTCGATTATATCTAGAACTTCACCTGATGAACTTTGAAGAGATCCATAATTCCTTGTGTCAGATTGATCCCCCGATTGATTCCTCCGAAAATATTACTATTTAATGCACAGTTGCAACGAATACCACAGTCGTAGTCTGCTATAACGGCAAGCTATTTGAATATAATGCTCATTTCCCCTCTTTTAATATATGTATATATATATATATATATATATATATATATAAAATCCTTTCGGGGCTGACTCTCAGCCAAGATTTAACGTCCATGGGACTGCTTTTCGCATTGCTTCATAGACGGACCTCCATAAATACAAATGTGCAACGGTGGGGTTCGTCCCCGCGCACCTATATGTCTCCTCCAGTTGCGAGGCGCAGACGCATGCCACCACGCCACCGGGCTCGACATATATATATATATATATATGACCAAGTAACTAAAGCGTCTGTTTAAAGTGTGTGCTGTTCACACACACACATATATATATAATTCTCGAATCGATCCAAGAAGCGTGCCTAAGCGTGTCTGATTGTTGTCCGCTCAGAGTACTGATAGTTCTATATACTGTTGGCCGCATTTGACCGCGTCGGATACGTTACGCCGAGCGTGGAGGAAGAGGAGAGAGGAAGGGAGGGAAGCAGGCAGGCAGGCCGCGCCGAGCTGAGGCGGAACCATGCACGCTGCTTCTGGAGTCGTTTCGTCAGCGACGTGCTCGTAGCCTATGACAGCGATGAAAAACGCCTGACCGACCGGCTAACGGATCGCGGGACGAACGCACGGACGAAATGGCAGCGCTACTGGCCATCGCAAGCTCGGCCGATCAACCACAACGGGTGCCGCCACCTCTACTCTAACGGCTTTGTTACAACGAACATCGTTCTACCTGCCGATGCATCTATGTAGCTATCTATTTATCTATCTAAATTTATCTGTCTTTCTTTCTTTCTCTCCATCCACCGTCCGTCTATCTCATCTATGGCTGGCAAGTGACTCGTTTTGCTATCACGTTGCATAATCTGCCTCAATGATGATAGCGACGGCGACCACGCTCAGAACGCATAAAGAACACGTGGTGCGCTTTTCGTTTGTTCCTGTCTCTCATCATCATTTCAATGGGCGCGTCTCCGTGGCGACGAAAACAAGCACGGCAAAGATGTACGTTGTCTTGCTTTTTATGTTGATGACACTTTTGACATCTGTGCTTCCATCCATCCGTTCCTTATGATGGTGAGGATGATGGTGCTTATGGTGATGATGGCAGTGGTGGTGGTGGTGGTGGTGAGGATGATGATGATGATGATGGTAATAATAATAATAATAATAATAATAGTAATCATGCGGACGACGTTATATGCTTATTGAGTCATAACATAGGGCGAAGACAATTGTTCTCCAAATGAGCGTGTGCACTCGCCTAGCCTAGACGCGCGTGGTTACAGACGCAGAGTCACAGGGCAGCCGGGGGGGGGGGGGCGATCTTGATCGTGCGGCAACGTTGTTATGACTAGAAGCGGCCGTCATCCGATGACATCAGGAATGATGCGAACAAGAAAGGGTATGATGATAGTGGTGTTCAGAACGTGGTAGTATCTCTTCTCTGCACCTCTTCCTCTATGTGGTGCTCTAGCCGAGCTGAGCATCCACGTAACAATACCGGCTCGTTCTTCTTCGTTTTCTTGTTCTACTTAGCGAGATCGTTAGATGAGTGAGATACTCGATTTCATCCACACACAGTCAGTGAGCTGAGCAATCTCAGCCAAGCTCACTCATTTAAACTTTCTCGCTTTCTCCTTCGCTGTGTTCCTCTCTGGCTCTATTTCTACTCTCGACCGTTTTTGTTGCATGTGTCTTTTCAGCTGTTTTGCAATGATAGTCGTAGTAGTAGTAGTAGTAGTGATGGTAGGGGTAATAGTGGTCCCTATTTGCAGTTTCATCTATCTTTCGTTTCATTTTTCTCCTCGTGTTGGTTTATTTTGCCTCTTCTCCCGTTTGTATTTTTTCTTCCTTTTTCTCTCTTTCCGGCTCCCCTATTCTACTCGGTTTGCAGCATTTTGATACTTTCTCATTCTCACCCTCTCTCTTTTTTTTGTTTCTCTTTTGTTATGAGTCTTTCCGAGAGTATCGTACTATACATTGCGTGGTCTTTCACACCGATCACTGTCTTGCTGCTGTTGCTACAATCTAGAGCCGTTGTCCAGACGCATTTGTGAGCGCTGCGGTTCATTTGTGACCACCAAGTATTGCAGATTGATGAAAAGTGTGACGACGTTCATATGGCTGAACAATAACAATAGTAAGAACAACAACAACAACAATAGTAACAACAACTACGACAACAACAACAAAATAGTTACCACCGCAACGATAATGGAACGAGGGAACTGAAGAGCAGTGGCAACAATGAACAGTACGCCGCAAGTAACCGCAGTATCCGTATATTGATAACGACAATAACAAAAACAACAATAGTAACAGCAGCAGCAACAACAACAACAACAACAACAAGAACAACAGCACCAGCAACAACAGCAACAACAACACAAACTACCACTATTTAAGAAAGTAGTATAGTTTTACTTGCTGCATCTCCTCCTTCTCTCCTTATGTATGTGAATAGCTATAGCCAGCTGCTCAGTGTCTGCCAAAGTGCTTAGGCGTTGTTGCGTTGGAAGGCAGTCTCACTCACGACGAAACGACGCCATGGAACAACATATGCATGCGTACGAACACTGTGATGGCGTCTTTATGCAGCGACTTCATGGCCATTGGGCAGTGTTGCAGGCCGCCGGGTTGTTGCCAACGCACTTGATTATTCTAGCGTAGGCCAACAAGCGTAGGGCTTTGGGTGGCCGGTTGGCTATTCGATGTCGACGAATAAATCGTTTCAGTCTAGATATGCGATGTTTTTTCTTCGTCGTTGTCTTCTTCTCCTTCTCCTCGTTCTTCTTCTACTTGTTTTCTTACAACGCAGTAGTATTCGTCGATCGTGACCTAGTTGGAAATGTTGTTACCGTTGTTGCTTGTAACAGTAGTAGTAGTAGTAGTAGTAGTAGTAATAATAATAATACTAATAGTAATCTATCTACGAGCATTGTTTCTACTTTGAATGGTAGAACAGCTTTCGGCGACTTCATCAGTTTTTATTCTTTCAGCTTTAGCTTTTACGACGTTTCTTTAGCTTTCAGACGTTCTCATGTCGGATTTCGTGTCGTGTCTTCCGGACGAAAGCCCTAATAGCAACTTGGCTTGCTATTAGGGCTTTCGTGCATTGTGTATTCTCACGTCACACACGTGACACAATAGTAGTAGTAGTAGTAATAATAATAAAACAAAGACTTTTGTTCTGAAGAAGATATCGTTATTAAAACGAGTATAGACGTAGCCAATTGAGGTATCTATCTGTCAGTCCAACGACGTTTGCCAATCGAAACCCGATCAGCCGAACGACGTTACCCATCGAAAACAGGCATCTGACGCCGGCAGCGGCTGCTGCTGCTAATGGTATCGACGAAATCTCTCGATGGTGAAAGTGTCAGGTTGGCTACTCGGAGAAGCAGCATGGTGAAGGCATAAAAAAACGTACACCCGGGTAGCCTAGCGTACGCGTGTTCACATATACGCAGTACGCTTCCACCTGTGTACCAAGTGATGACGTGGTCCATTGAGTGAGGCAAGATGTGCGACAGCGAAGACAGCAGACCGCAATCCACCCCCGAGTGTCCTCTCGCCGTCGAGAGGTGATGGGGATGTCAGCCCAGCTAGCTCAAATTTGCCTACCTACTAGTACCGAACCTGTTCCAAATGTGTGGCCGCCAAACTCTTCGTACTCAGCTTCGTCCAGAAGCTGCGTTTCTCGAAGACCCGTTTTTCGAGTGAAAGTGCCAGGACCGGGTAAGCTTATCCTGCAGAATGCGTCGTTTGTGTCGCTTTCCGCGAGACCGGATTTGCTTGAAAGCGTTGTTGACCGCTGACGTTAGAGCTTAGGCTTGTCAAGTCATTTGCAGCTTTCTACTTGACTTACGACCTGCTTAACTACATTGCTCTTCTTAATGAGTCGTCGCAATTCCTTCTACGGGCGTTTTTATAGCCTGCGAGCTGTTGCTTCTCGCATCCCAACTAGTTAATATGTCGCGAAGCGTCATCACGACGCGTGGCTTTCTCTTAATTCCTTGTCGTAAATCCTTCCTTTTAATTGTCTCGTAATTGACTATGCACTACGTGACAGAGGTGAATAAATATTAGGTTGTATATGAAATTATATGAGCGAACAATGCAAGGCATATATTCTATACATATACACAATGCACATCATTTACGACGCGGTGGCCATGCCGCGTAGAAATCTATTACTCACATTGGACTAAAATAGCAATTAACATGCGCAACCAACTGCTTCTTCTGTATGACAGGAAATAAATATCGTAAAATATCCAACACGTGTAGGCACGCTCAAAATAATTGAAAATTGATTTAATGTGTTAAAACGTCCGGCGTTTCTTACAATGAGAGGGCATACACACGCGCATACACACAGTGTTATTTGTGCAGGCTCAATTACAACGAAAACCGTGTTAACGTTTAGACAAGTAGGACTGCTTAATGCAAGACCCATGTAGCATGTTTATGGGTGTAGTCGTCATAGTACCATCCAACCAAGGTCGGATTGTATATATTTATATATATATATATATATATATATATATATATATATATATATATATATATATATATATATATATATATATATATATATATATATATATACATATATATATATATATACATATATATATATATACATATATATATATATATATATATACATATATATAACGTGCAAACGAAACTGCCGTTTGCATATCATAGCCGAAGCGCGAACCGGCGTTCTTTCATGTTATTTACTTCGCGGCGACAATCAGGTCCGTTTGTTGTAGCCGTCAATTAGCTCAGTCGAATGTCCGTTCGTGGTTCAGCCGGCCCATGCAAGGTAGATTAACGGCCAGTGTCGAGTCGCAGCTAACGGTTCCACTGCCGCCTGCCGGCCTGCTAACGGTCCTTCTGCTGCTGTTGTTGTTGTGTCTGATGTTGCTGAAGATGGTGGGCGGCAACACCCAGAAAGCCCGCTCTTAATGCGAACCCACAATTGTATATGGCATCGTCGTCGTCATCGTCATCACAGACGCTGCGCTAGACAAGCCCTATTGGCGGGTTGAAGACTCTCGGGTTGAAGACTTCTACCCGTACTTCAAGAAGTACGGGTAGAAGTCTTCAACCCGAGAGACTAATTTGACTTAATTCTGCAGCAGAGTACTGCGACTTTTTTTTCTGTTTTGGCAATGCACTTGGAACATGAACAGCACACACACTTTGAATGATACGACTTGCAACGCATAAACCGCTCACGAATAGCGCGATTTATTAGAATAGACGCAACACATGTAAGTGTGCTGTATCCACATTTACAAATGCGTCCATTATTACACATGTGAGTGAAATGATGACCGCATTTAAAAATGTTTGTATAGGCGCGTATTTTAAATAAAGTATTTATTTATTAAAATAATATTTCACGTTATTTAAATGAATGAATGAATGAAACACATAGCTTTGTTCATAAGTACTTGCAAATACACTCGAAAGCATACAGCCTCTGTACTGCGGAGGGAGCCCATGAGCTTGAACGAAGGTATTGAGCTCGTTGCGTCGAAAGGAAAAGAAAAGAAAATTAATCAAAGAAGTAGTATTATTAATAATACTATAGAACGCGTGTATAGTAATGTAACTCAATAAACAACAAACCTTTTCAAAAGAACGACAATTCAGTATCAAAACAGAGATAATGTGCGGGTATTGAATGATAAATAAATAAATGACTAGAGGAAGGTCCATAAAGATTAAATGATATCGTTAACAAGAGGGAGTATCGATAAAAATAAATAAATAAAAATAAAAAAATACAAGGAAGACCCAAACTTTCTAAGGCTACTCTTTAAGGCCGAAAGACCGGGAATGGTGGCAATGGGGGCAGGAATTCTAATCCAAACAATAAATGAGTGATGACGTGGTCCATTCGTAAGTAGGCGTGATGGCGGAAGATTAATGACGATGTAAAATCGTGTGTTTCGGAGGGGGTAGGGTGCAGTAATCGAGGGTGTAATCTGGAAAAGGTCGCCAGACTCTATAAGATTGTTAATGATTTTGTAAACAAAAATGGCAGCTCGAAAACATATCAGCTGCTTCACACTAAAACAACCGTGTTCTTTGAGCAGGAAGGCGACTGATTTTCTGGGTCGTAGACTAAATATAGCACGAATAGCTTTGTTTTGCAGAGATTGAAGTGTAACAATGACACTCTGGTAAGTCCCACCCCAGACCACACTACAATAGCAGAGGTGAGGCTCTACTAGCGCCTTATACACTAAGACGAGGATAGGGACTTGAAGCCCACGAAGCCAAAGATGCAGCAACAGCAGATGCAAATTTATGTTGGAGTATGTTAGCGTGGCTATTCCACGTCATACGCTCATTGAACACTAAGCCCAGACAGGTGATATTTGGGGACAGTTCAAGTAGAGTGCCATCTAAGACTAAGTCGCCCCTGGAGAAGGTTATGGGAGAGTGGGACGTCCGGAAAAGTACAACCTGTGTTTTTGCGGCGTTGATCTTCATGCCAAGGTTACAAAACGCGTTACAGAGGACTGCTAATGCTTCGTTCGCCATATCAAAACCAGCCCGCAGGTTATCTTTAGATAAAGGAACAAGCAAAGTGCAGTCATCAGCGTAAGATACCGCACGTATACCGGAGAACCTATCAAGGCTTCGTAGGGCTATATTGATATAGAGTATAAGCAGAAAAGGTCCCATTACAGATCCCTGAGGTATACCAAGGCGCATAGAGAACTGACCGGATGGCCGATTGGCCAGTGACGGTAATGACACGATCCTGAAGATAAGACCGAAACCATAAACAACAGTTATTATTAAAGCCTAGGGATCGAAGGATTGAGATCACAATTTTAGAATCAACACAGTCGAAAGCCTTGCTAATATCGAGAGCAATTGCGAGACATCCATTACTCTGAGCGCAAGACTCAAGGATAGTCTGGTAAATGAAAGCATTAGCAGTCTCGGTAGATCTTCTCGCCCGAAAACCAAATTGTCTTGGTGAGAGGAAATTAGGAGAGTCGACGTGTGCCAAGATCTGCAACAATATACATCGTTCAAATGTCTTGGCGAGAAAAGGGGTCAAGCTGATTGGCCGATAGCTGCCAGCATCTTGGCGAGATCCCTACCCCTTGTAAGGAGCAATTACACAGGCCCTCTTGAAAAAAAAGCAAGGATGAAAATGCTATTTTTGATGACTTTGGAAGGTACGCTAGTGGCTGCGCCTTTCAGGTCGCTTTTGCGCTTGTTGATTACTTGAATTACAGCAGTTGGCGAGATATGTTGAAGTTGAAAAGAGACATCTGGAGGGAGAGGTAGATAGTCGTGCACTTATAAGATGAATACGCGTTATTTAAGGTACTGTTTGCTCTAGTAACATCAAGTTCCCATGGGACATATGGTTCCGAATTCGTTTTGTCGCTGCAGACTTTAAAAGAAAACTTTTTTCACAACGCGCAGTCGTATGATGATAACGTTAGTCTCTTTAACATTACTTCGATTATTTTCCTTTTTCCTCAATATTTTCAATATAATGGGAAGCTGCACTATATATATATATATATAGAGAGAGAGAGAGAGAAGAAGAAGAGTGATAAATTTGGACATCCTTGGCAAATTGCTTAGGTAAACCTTTCAAAACTTAACGTAATCAGTGGACGAACCCTCACATTTTGATTCGATTTATATAGATTTAGCATTAGTATTATTTAGGTCAGAATCTTCTTAGGGCATCTTCTTACGCCAGATTTCTACTATTTTACGACTTTTCTCCTTTGCTCACTTTTAATTAATGCGTGTTGAGGTAACTTCACTGTGGCCGTGTTTAGATACCAACTAAAATGTACCATTAAAATCTAAATTTTCATTATGGACATATGCGGCATTTCTGGAATCCCAAAAAGTTATCTTTTTAAGTTGAGAAGTAAGCGACTTTTTTCTATTAAATTTGAAATACTTTGTAAATGGTGGAATTTAGTTGAAGATGATGCAGCCGCAATAGTTCTTTTCTACAGTGAAAAATAAGAAAGAGGAAGAACGTACCACAAATCCGGTTTCATGCACAAAAAAAACATTAATTACTTTAAAGCTAAAAGTAAGTGGTGGCAGCTGTGGTAACAGCTGACTTGTAGATCTGGCGTTTATGACTGCGAGGTTGCATTAAACAGATAGACGGGGTTACACTACGCTAAGCAAAAGCGAAGCTTCGTAGCCGATCGTAAAGGTGTATAGGTAAGCTATGCTTGTTAGCCCGTAGTAAAGCAACAAAGTGGAAAAAAACAGTTGATTATCTTAAATGTTTAATTGTTTTTGGACGGGAAAGAGCGCTACCGTACAATTGGCCAGTTTCCAAGGCTGTGAAAACGCGTGAACATTTCCCAAACAATTACTACTAGAAATGGTTTAGTGTCAACTTGCAAATCAAAATAGTAGAGGTTTGTGAGCATGTCGAAAATCCTAGGAGATCTGCGCCTTAAGTGCGCGATGTACGTAGGAGACACTGTTTAACCCGCTAAAAACAATTCTACGACAACGGAGCAGCCGCCACACTGACTAATTTTATCCAGCAAAGCAAGTGCAAATGCCCATTCCTCCCTTAAGAAATGGCAATTTTTCCTACCTTATTTAACTCATTGTACGCTACATTACTTATGGCATCAGCAACATTTAATTGTCTATGTGTTATTGTGTCTCTAAACCACCATTCGAAATACGGGTCGGCTTAGTGTATTAGTTAACTTCGACACACTACCACTACCGTACAAAAGTAGAAGTGTAGGATTTCCGAAACTTAAAGGTTGCCTTATGCGCTAAGACGCGTTTTTACGTCGCCTGAACATATGTTACACTTACTTTAGCTGAGTAATTGAAAATGTGCATGTGTACTTTCGTCCGACACGCTTACATGATTAATTTAATCCTGGCTAGAAAGCAATCGTATATATATATATATATATATATAAATTCAAGCTAAGCGAATGTACCTAGTGGGTATATATATATATATATATAATATATATATAAATGCGTGCCTTGTTTTTAGTTGTCGGTGGCCCCCGCGTAGGTAGAGCATGCGAGTACAGGCGTCGTTGTGTTTTTGTCGTACAGGTTTTCCGCTCACAAAACGAATGATGCCTGTTCCGAGCCATTGACCGCCGCTGAAGCGTTTCCCTACATCAGCAGGAGGTTCTTACTTTAGCCGTCCAACTTCCAAGCCGGTACCTTCGTTCTTTGCGACATCAATTCGCGGCCGTGTTTCCTCTCTCCCTCCCTCCCTCCCTCCCTCCCTCTCTCTCTCTCTCTCTAGTTCTCGTTTGCCTTCTCTATACGCGAGGACCGGGGCTTGCCCAGCTTTGCAATGTCCTCTCTATTTTGCCTTGTGGCCACTTAGGCCCGCCTCAACGCCAGCCGACGTCTCTCATTAGAGGTCAAAGCGTTCGTTTGGGAAGGTCGACCGTCTCCCTCTGTTCCTGTTCCGCTCAACATCAACACCACGACCACCACAACTACTACTACTACTACTAACGATGCAATGGGCGATGTCGTTAGCGTCGGCGTTTTTGTCGTTGTTGTTGTTATTGGTGTTGTTGTTGTTTTTGATGCTGTTGTTGTTGCTTTTGTTGCTGTTGTTGTTGCTGTCGTTGCTGGTGTTGTTGTTGTTGCTATGTTTGTTGTTGTTGTTGTTGGTGTTGTTGTTGTTTTCGTTGTTGTTGCTGCTGTTGTTGTTGTTGCTGTCGTTGCTGGTGTTGTTGGTGTTGTTGTTGTTTGTGTTGTTGCTGTCGTTGCTGGTGTTGTTGGTGTTGTTGTTGTTGTTGCTGGTGTTGTTGTGCTTGCTGTTGTTGTTGCTGTCGTTGCTGGTGTTGTTGTTGTTTTTGTTGTTGTTGTTGTCGGGGTTGAAGCGATCAGCTGTCACCCGGCCAGTCAGCAAGCGAGCATCATGCTTGTTCGAACGTACGTCAGTTTTCTGTGTGACAGCAATGATAGCATGTGTCTTTCTTTCATCACAACAACAACAGCAACAACACCAACATAAGCAACAACATCAACATAAGCAACAACAACAACAACAACAACTAGTATTACTGCCACTACCACTAGCTTCACTTTACTGAACCACTGCTTCTACTACTACTACTACTACTACTACTTCAACTCCAGTAATAACGGCTCTCGAAGCTCTCCCTCTCTCTCTCCTCACAGGAAGAAAGTGAAGAAGACAGCGGAATGCCGCGTTTCATCGAGACGATCTTACAGTCGTCAGCCCAGTCTCTAACAGTCAACCGCGCATTCTACGGCGGTCGGCTTGACTTCTCTTGGCTCTTCTATGCCTAAGCTTATCATCCGTCCTGGCCTGTCAGTTCGCCACTCTCTCTCTCTCTCTCTCTCTCTCGGTGTATATACTACCGAACATCGCTATAAACCGGGCGTCCGGTGTCGCTCGACGTTTTTGCCATCTTTTCTAAGTATTTTGGTGCAGTTTGCTTGCAAATTCCCTTGATGTACAATATTTCTTGTTCTTTTTCGTTCATACTTTGGGCTGGTCCTTGCCGTCCTTACCGGCACTTTTCAATTAGCGTGGTACACTACTATAATATCTGCATGCGTTGTGCTCTGAAATGTCTCGCGCACGTTTATTGGCCATGCCTTTCTGCTTGTTGCTTCGTTGAATGCTGTCGAAACGGTTGTTTTCAATGCACGAACGCGCGTTCGGTTCGTCTCTCGTATCCAGCCACAGCGTCTCTCGGGCTGCTTTGAGATGATATTTTCGATTCGCTCTCATTCACTCACCTACACACATGTGGGCACCAACGACCCAAACACATACTCACAGACCTACTACATCTCTCTCTCCCTCGATCTCTCTCTCTCTCTCTCTCTCTATATATATATATATATATATATATATATATATATATATATATATATATATATATATATATTGCTCTATTTTACTGGCGCGGTTCTTCGCTCCTACTGTTGCATAGCCTTACGTGAAATCGTGAGGCGCCGTCGTCGTTTGCGCTGCGTGTCTTAACGCACGAATGCATTTAGTGCATTCTCCTCGTCCTAGTGTCGTCCGCCTGGTCATTTACGCATGCAACGAACGATCTCCTCACAAACAAATAACCAGGCGCATTGCCGTTGCGCTGCGGTGTCTGCGTTCAATGCCGATTGCCAGTGCGCATGTCACTTAACCTACATACGTTCCTCATGCGTTCAAAGCCTCAAGCAAAAGTTACCGTCGTCTTTGTCGGCAGCGCTGTTGTTGTTGTTAGCATTTTTGTTGTTGTTGTTGTTGCTGCTGTTGTTGTTGTTGTTGTCGTCGTCGTCGTCGTCGTTGTGGTCACAGAGTTTGAAATACGCAGGGAAACCACGGCATGCCGGTGCGGCCACCGGGTCATCGGCCTAGCTTAATCACTAACTAAATTACACCCATACATCAGCGACAGTACTACGAGAGGGAATAAATCGTACTCAGAAGAGCATATCCGTACTGTACTGCCGCACGTACAGCAACCATAGCCGAATACGGATTGAGAAGCGTCGTCGAACACGACTCTATGTCCGTGAACGGTATGCCGGCCATATCGGTGTCAATTATATCTAATATCTCTATAAAGCCTATCTATTTATTATGTACGTGCTACCATGACAGGTAGTTCGTATAGCCTGTTTGTGTCCTTGATGTCGTATGTTTTGGCTTCCGTCTCTCTTCTTTTCTGCTTTTGACCATTAGCAATATTTAGTCTTGCGTCACATCTGAGGTTTGTTATACAGCTAAAAATACATTTTGTTAGCGAATCCGGTCTCATTTTCTATGAACTGACATTGGTTTGAAACAGGCTGTACGAGCTAAACGAGAAAACAGTTGGAGTGTGGGATTCATACACTCCTGTTTCTAGGTCCTACTAATTGAAAATGCCTGCGCTTAGTTGCCCGACTAAGCGCCTGGATCTGTTCTAGATGAATTCGATGGCTGAGCAAGCTTTTCGTTTTGCGTATAGAACTCACTGTTTTTGGGGCGTTGTATAGCCCGAGCATTGTTGCCTTAGCAACAAAAAACCGCCAGAGTTTTCTCACGAGGTCGGATCCCCTATTGGTCGTATCATACAATACAGTCTAGTGTATACGTTAGGTCATCACTCTCGTCAATATCGCACAGAGTGCCTAAGTTAGTCAGGGCGCCTTTTCCGAGCCCGTGTCCAGGTCCTCCTGAAAGCAATCTTGGCTAGGCTGCGCCTGTTTGAGTGAAAGGTCAGGTCTCCGTGGGCCTTCCTCCTGTACGATACTTTGGCGTGTGCTATCAGGTATCTAATCTCTGCCCGGCCTGCTCTGGCACACGCGTCCCTCCCTATCTGCTCGTATCCCCCATATCCAGTGTCCACGGTATCGTTCTACCCGGAAACAGAGTCACTGGCATTCACGTCACTCTGTATGCTCTCTCAGCCGCGGTATATTGCCCTTTGACCTCATAAAGGCAAGTTGTTTTGCTTTTGTTGCCAGGAGCGTTGTTCGCATCGCGGCTCCCTTTTCCGGGCCGGCCCACCTACATTCAGCGCTAGTATAGACATGCGGCTGCTTTTGTAGCCTTATCCGTCACGCTGCTCACATGAGCGGTGCCAATAGTAGGCGCCGTAACTGAGTGTGGCCCTGAGACATCTCACATCTATAATCTGAGGGATGATAATCTGATCTTGTTGTCGACAGTGGGCTGAATCGATCCAGAACGCTCCAAGCGCTACCGTAGATGCAATTTATCGTACACTTATCATACATGATATGCATATATATATATATATATATATATATATATATATATATATGCATATATATATATATATGCATATATATATATATATATATATATATATATGCATATATATATATATATATATATATATATATATATATATATATATATATATAAAAACACTTGTATGCGGAGGCTAAACGCCAAATAACAGTAGAGCGAGCCAGTGTGCGTTGGAAGTTCTCTGGACATGTCCTTGACGCGATAAAACTCTTTAAAGAGCTACGCTTAGTAAACTCATGTTCTGACTAATGTGAAACGTCGAATGTGCACGATCTAGCTAGTGTACTTCTGATAGTCACAGAAAAAGTTGAATACGTTTTGATTATTTAGGTGTCTATTGATTGTTGGGATTGTGATAGTTTACAATCGGCGTGCGTTTAAAAAGCACGAGACGTAACATTCTGAAACGTGATCAGTGCTGTCACTTTGTCTGACGGCATCTGGCTCCTGTTTTTGTGTGATATGTAACTTATAACTGTTTATAAAACGACGAACATAAAATGGCGAATGTTTATAAAATGACGAACCTCTGCTGAGGAGAGAATGAAGGACAGATAGAGTACATAGAAGCTCGTCACTTCACTGTTTGTTACGCAAAAAACGTAATAACGTTGTTAGCATGTTTCAAGGATGGATACAAATCTGATTCCTCTCTCGTCCCAGAAGGATCTGCTAAAACCTTGGCATCAGGAAGAATGCCACGAATCTTGCTCAGGAGCACTCGTTCAGATGCGTAACAAAAAGATAAAAGCGTAGTGACAGATATAAAGCCATAAAAGCCATATAACGAAGGTAGTGGAACTAAACGGGATTTGTTCTCTAGAATGATCGTATATATATATATATATATATATATATATATATATATCAACAAGTGTTAATACATTAATAAGAATATTACTTATTTAATCCTCCTAAAAGTTCATGTTTTTTTTCAAAAACTCGTGGAAGATAATTCCCTTGTAGTCGACAAAACAGACAAAAGAACCCTTGCGTTGGAAATACATTGTCTGAATTTCCTCGATCGATTATCTCCTTGAAAGCACCACTCGGAGGATTGGGCTTCGGCTTCGATGTCTTAACCATATACCCATGACTCGCTCCCTATAATCGCTCTCTGAAGCAATCCAGGGACTTTTGCTATCGCCGAATGGTCTGACCTTTCCCGACGGGCATTCATTTGTTAAAAAATTGGTCCTCAGCTATCTTCCTGATAGTAATTCTGTAATTGTTGAAAACGACATTATAAACTTTTAACATTTAATTCTGTTATTGATGTCGAAGGCCTTTCCGAACAGGTGTCATATTCAGTCTCTCCACGTCCATCGCGATGGTGCCATGTATACCATGTACCAACATATGATTTAGTTTTTAATACAGAACTTGATGTAGATTCGTTGCTCCTCCATTTTCGGCTCTATAAAAATCGACGAATAGGCCGATCCGCCTCGTATGCATGTATAGCCTTACATACGGCAATATGTTCTAAATAGAAATAAAACAAATCGTTGGTATCAACTACCTCAGAGAATTGTCGTGCCCGTGTAACAGAGCGTCCTTGCACGATACCTAGTTTGGCTTTAATTCATCATCACATTTATTTTACTGATATTGAGTATGTATGTAACATTGTCTTCGCACTTGCATTTGTACATCTCAGTCCAAAATATTCCATCAACTGGAGCAGCACCTCTCCTTTATCGTTGGTAGCCCCACCATCACTACGGGCACTGAAGTCGCCACCGACGATGGCTGAAATATACAGGTGGAAACCTGATATACCAGAACTCACCGTGTTAGCGACCTCTGTCGAGTTAAGGAATGGAGGGAGGTAGAAGACGACTTTGTTCACCCTGATAGACGAGAGGCCCACACAGAAATCATTTTTCCTCACACATTGCGCCGGTGGTAAACGCCGATGTAGGTAGATTGATGTTCCACCCACTGATCTATGACGGTCTCTCGCAGGTAGAACTGCCAGGTAGTGAAACGCTTGCATATTATCGATATGCAGTTTCTCCTGCTGGTAAGTCTCCGTAAGAAGTGCAATGGTCAACTAACATAAGCATGTCAACTGGCGCTAGGTCTATTCCTCCTCTTAGTCCCTTACAGTCAGGGTAGACACGTTTTATTTCATAGCTAAAGAGGATAATGATGAAATAAATATTTGGCTATAGATGAACTTCGAAATCTAATTTGAAGTGAGCCGGATTCTTTTTTCATATGCACACGGCCGTGGGTACAAATAAGCACACCAGCATACAAAGTGGTAACATATTTTAGCAGGTACGCAACTTCCTTATCATAGCAGGTAATAGCACACCATGGCTAGGTTTTATATAAAAAAAAAATAAAGTAGCTATAACAATTTCTATATATATATATATATATATATATAGAGAGAGAGAGAGAGAGAGGAGAAGACAGACTGTGCAGCAAACAGTCGTGTTTCTATCGCGTAGCGGAAGGCAGCACAACTCCCGTCTAGTAAGTTAAAATGAAATTTTCCATTACGAAGTATCGGTTTTGCTCTTCCAAGTGGCCTCCAAGCGCTAGGAGCTTTGCTTTGCATAGGCAATAGTGTAAACAGGCCCTTTGGACCTATTTGAAGAACCATATATATATATATATATATATATATATATAGAGAGAGAGAGAGAGAGAGAGAGAGAGAGAACTACCCACCTTCTGCAAATCTCAGACGCGCATTTTCCTTGCGGAGAGGCCGCCGAGATTCATTATCTTGAAAAGTCCTGCCATTTTGACACTTTCTCTCTTTTCACGAGCCGGGTCGAAATCGATATCGCATGCATTATAAGTAGAAAGCCGGGAACCGGGAACCGCTGGGCGTTGCGGCAAGCACTAGTAGTAAGCAGTTCTCTATTCCTCTCCCTGTACGCTTTTAGCCCGGTCGACAGTAGAAGCCGCGCTATCAGCGTTCGAGGTAGGCACCCGAGCGGGCTGTACTGCGTCCCTTCACGACGTCCCGGGACAACGACGACGACGACTATATTTTTGTTCCATTAATTTAGCGAGCACACATTCGGGCTTCAGCCCGAGAAACTCGAGTATTCATGACTGGGCAGGAGGGGACGGCCAATAACTGCAACGCCGAAAGCACCACGGCCTGTAGAATATTGGATATATTTGTTCCAATAATTTTCATCTGTCAAATTCTAGTAAGGGTCGCAATAAAGCTATTACCAATAATGATCATTTGTGAAATTACATTTTAAATGCTCTTTCAAAGTTTTCAAGTTATGTGTTTTTTTTTGTTACTTAGGAGACCGTTTATGTTTTTCAAAAGTCGCCCCGGAAGGCTCGCGTGACATAGGCGTTTTCGTTCAGGCTACAGCTTACTTTGAACAATTCGAGGCACTCTAGTTAAGCCGAGGAATACACCTTACTCCCTTACTCTTAGATGGACCGCGCGTGATTATGTTATTTAAACTACGTGTTTTCAAAGCCCGTCTAGATTTTTAAACCGACTGAAGGGACATAAGCCACCGGAACCATTTCTCCACATGGTGCGCACGGAAAAGTCTTGTAGACAGGAGCGCCTATTTTAATAACTGATATCATGCGAAAAGCGCTAGGCTTCAGAATAACAAGTTAGAGAGAGGCTAGGCTAGCGCCAAGCCAGCCTTCAATAAAGGGATGCTGTGTTGTTAAGGATACGGCACGCTTTCTTACTGATGTTAAATAAGTATCCGGGTAAGTGGATATGTGATGCTTAATACACGTTTCGTTTCATCATACGTAACATGGCCTTCTATGTATTTGGAAGTCAAACAGGCTTGATAATACAATAGTTAATCTCAAAGATCCAAAGAGAGTAGTGTCTCACTAGAAACAGCTGGCTGCTCGTCAAGCGCAGCTGTATACTTGTCACTCGAAACCAAACAATTAAAGAAATTATTTTTTTCAGCAGAGAGGACCTCGAATTCTGTCTGATGTAAGCGAGGTCTTAAATTAATAAAGGCATTACGTTGCTTCCGAGGTACTGTTATAACTGCTATTATCACTTACATAATTATTAATGATGTTGCTAATATTTAAGGCAAGGCCCTCTTACGCCAAAAAATAAAGGTCGTTTAATACGCCACTACTAGTTTTTATATCGTCATAGTCGTCATCTCAAGTTTTTCAGGTAACGTAACAGGTAATCATAATACGGTGCAAGACTCGTGCTAAAAGCACGTCGTGAAATAAGCCACGTCACTCTGCTAAACATAGCACAGTGTTACCGCAATCCCACTTGACTCTCCCAGATGCCGACTAAAGGTGGATTTGCTGTTTAGTTCGGCTATGGCTGGCCTCCCCAGCCAGTCAGTATAAAGCGTCAGCAAAACTCACAAAAAAACCGGCAAAAAGTCCAAAGGTCAAAAACTCAAAGGTTAGTTAGGACGCTGAGGTGCAACGTCAACAATGCACACGTGTGTAGCTAAGGCTGTTGAGAGTATTTGAATAAACCACTCAGCTCGATGTACGAGACAAAATGTTCGGCCCAGGCCACCGAAGTATATCTAAAGCGCCCTTAGGCCTGTTCAGACGGGGCGGGCAGAGTGTTGTACTTCTTCTACAAAGAAACATACTACATATTCCACCAGTAGAAGCCTTTGCCTGGGGTACTTGCAGACCGCCAAGTTCCCCTATTCACGGCTTCTCTCCCGCTAGCGCTTGGGTTCTAGAACTTGTCGGCGCAGCGATGCGTCGTGTCGTGAAGTTTGTTATACTTTAGTCGACAAATCATAGCCGACTTGCTACAGCGGCTCAGGGCTGACTCTCCTATGTGACCTTCTGTTCCTAGATTACGTTGTCGCTGTCATTCAAAGTGGATGGATGGGTGGATAAGGTCTTCGCTCAATGTCTAAAGTCATTGACGACGACGACCTTGAGAGACGTCGGAACTTCTGCAAGGAATAAAGCACACGCGGGTAAAGCAGCATCACACACTCTGGTTGGCTGTCAGCAAATAAGCTAATAGTTTACATACGGAGATGTTTTCCACAAATAACTAAACACGTAGAATCTCGGTGCTTGTAGTATATAATCGTATTGTCGGCATTTTTGAAACTTTCCATATGAAACGTACTTTTAGTCGGAGTAGGAACGGAGTGGAGAAACACGGACTCTTTGACACTGGAAGGAATCCTAAAGCCTTTTCAAAACAATCCTTTTTGGGATTTTCAGGTTTGGACTAAAGTGGTTATCGACATGTAGACATCAGCGGTAGAGCAGTATGCTTTAGATACGTTCGATGCGTTTTTTCTGAGTGTAAGGTCAATATATGTTTATCGAAGGCTTGCTATCGCTTCAGGCCATGTCGATATAGGCGCGCATCAGTGTACCTACAGCTTACCTCGCATAGATGACGACGAGCAGGAATGTAAATTTTCAACGATTCTTTGCGATCTATACTCATTTGATAATATGAATATATAATAAACAGGATAAATAAATGGACGAAGAAGACGAATCGTTTCAACGATGCATCATGGTCAATGCAGGTCCTATAATGCAAAAGCATTAGGGGTTATGGATACATGGGAAGTGACGGATAAAGAGACAGCACCAACCAGGGCTTCGTTGATATGTGTTGCACAATGAAAATGCTGTTAGAGCCTATACCCGTTTTGACCCAGGACATGACTAAAACAAATGTTCACGTATCGCGATGCTCCCTCCCGCAACGAAAACCTCGTGCACGCAAATAGTGCACACTTGATACGCCTGGCGCGTCAGACCTCAAGTTAGTCGTAGTATTTACACAAAGTTGTAGTTTATCTTTATAGGTTCTCTTTTTTCACGAACTATAACGTTAACCTAAATGTTCACATTTTAGAAGATTATTTTTTAAAAAGGAATAATAATAATAATAATAATAATAATAATAATAATAATAATAATAATAATATATTATTATTATTGGCGCCAAGAAGTGCGGACGTGTGCGTATGGAGCTCCGAGGGAACACACCTATCCGTGTGTGTGCAGAACGGTAAACCCAGCAAGTGACATACCAGAGTGATGAGTGTAACTCAGTGATAATTTTGGTGTACGAGGTGTGTTCAAAAAGTATCGCGACTTTTGAATTTTCGCGGGTTACGTATATTCGAATTTCGATTTTTTGTGGCGTTATGTTGGTACTCATGTCTCTCACTTATGCCGACAAGCTCGGCCATTTTGAATGTTCACTTAATTGTTGACAGCTGCTTTGCTTGCACGTGTTTTGGATCGTCTTCGATTTTTACCTATTCAAAAAAATGGATCAAAGAACCTGTATCAAATTTTGTGTGAAAAACGAAATTAAGTGCGCGGATGCATTCCGAATGTTGACTGTGGCATACGGAGAAGCTACCTTGGACCGAAGCAACGTTTATCGGTGGTACAAAATGTTCTCAGAAGGCCGAGAAGATGTGAACGACGAAGAGCGTGCCGGACGCCCGAGCACTTCAATAACAGACGAAAAAATTAATGAAGTGGATAAAATGGTATTGGCCAATCGTCGAATCACCGTTAGAGAAGTTGCTGAGGACCTAAACATATCGATTGGCTCGTGCCATTCGATTTTTATCAATGATTTGGGCATGAGACGGGTCGCCGCGAAATTCGTACCAAAATTGCTCAATTGCGACCAAAAGCAGCATCGCATGAACATTGCTAATGAGATGTTGGACTCTGTCCGCGACGACCCAAATTTGCTCCAGAGGGTCATAACTGGTGACGAATCGTGGGTTTATGGTTATGACGTGGAAACCAAAGCTCAATTATCTCAATGGAAGCTGCCGCACGAACCAAGACCGAAAAAAGCGCGCCAAGTTCGGTCGAATGTGAAAGTTTTGCTGACAGTTTTCTTCGATTGCAGGGGCGTGGTGCATCATGAGTTCTTGCCACAGGGTAGAACGGTCAATAAGGAATATTACCTGCAAGTTATGCGCAATTTGCGCGAAGCAATCCGCCAGAAACGCCCGGATTTGTGGAAGAACAAAAATTGGCTTTTGCACCACGATAACGCCCCTGCTCACACATCGTTGCTTGTGCGCGAGTTTTTGGCCAAAAACAACACACTAATGATGCCGCAGCCACCGTATTCCCCAGATCTGGCCCCCTGTGACTTTTTCTTGTTCCCTAAACTGAAGAGGCCCATGAAAGGACGACGTTACGCTACGCTTGACGAGATAAAGACGGCATCGAAGGAGGAGCTGAACAAGATAAAAAAATGGTTTTTTGAAGTGCTTCGAAGATTGGAAAAACCGTTGGCACAAGTGTATAATATCTCATGGGGATTACTTTGAAGGGGACAAAATAGATATTCATGAATAAATGAATAATTTTTGAAAAACACAAAAGTCGCGATACTTTTTGAACACACCTCGTACTGTGTGTGGCCGTTCGACGGAGAAGCCAGCGGCTAAGACGCTGAGAAGTTCTAACTATGACACGATGAAGGAAAACGAAACCACCAGCATATCGGCCCGGAGGCTTCGAGCGGCACGCCGCTGCCATTCAAATTCGAATTCTAACGGCTGTCCAACCAACATTTTGAGTTTGGAACATTCAAGAACTTACCGCGCCGACAATAAAAACGGGATTTTCACTTGGAACCGCAAGGCATGAGAAGTGGACAGCCGCAGCAAAGCCAGCAACTGCTCTGTTTCAAAAGAGAAGCAACAGCAATGGCTAATGAGTTTCAATGCCCGTGGTGTTCGATGTGCTTTCCTACAAAGAGGGGTGTGCAGATTCACGCAGGAAGGACTCATAAGAAAAAGATAGCCGAGTCTAGTGGGCCAGCAGTGCTTCAACAGGCCGCTGCCACTCTTAGCAGTGTCTCACAGCCGCTGCCTTCTCCGCACGCTCCACTAGTAGAACCCTCTCCTCACCCCGCCCGCCAGTCTCCAGTAAACGGAGGCCCAACACCTGATGATCACCTGCCGCCCTCTTCTCCCCTTTCTCTTCACAAGCTACTCGCCAACGCCAAGATGACACGCAAGGTGCTGCGCAGGATCCCAAAGGGAGCGAGAATACCCTTGCGCGGACTCTTCCACCGTCTGCTTAAAGAAGTCGTGAAAAAGAATGACGAAGCAAGCTGGACCGCGCTGCTCACCCTCGCCCCAAAAGTCCTCCACGTCAAAAAAGAAACCCAGGGAGGCCATAGCTTGGCCAGCGTAGTCAAAGAAAAGGTGGCCCTTTTCGGGGGTGCCGCTCTCACTTGCGTGGAAGCTAAGGGTCGAGGCAAACGTATATTAACGGATAAAGCTCGCGCTCAGATCGCTGCTCACAAGCTTTCCATGGATTATAATGTGCGGAGCGCCATTAGGATCTTGTCTTCCGATGACACGATTGCGCCCGTAACGGAGGAATCGATTAATGAGATGGTGGCAAAACATCCTTCTGCTCCTGCAGGGGACGTGGTTTCACCGTCCCCTTTCGGCTTGCCAGCGGTCGGGTCGTGCTCAGGCGAGGATGTTGCCAAGGCACTTCGCTCCTTTCCATCCGGTGCGGCGGGAGGCCTCGACGGCCTCACGCCTGACCATCCAAAAAGCCTTCTCCCTGCCAACGGAGACCACAACGATGTACTAGAAACACTCGCCAAAGTATGCAACATCATACGTAACGGGCAAGTTCCGGAGGCTGTGAGAAACGTGATATATGGAGGGTGGCTTATCGCTCTGAAAAAGAAAACCGGAGGATACCGACCCATAGCCGTCGGCTGCACTCTGCGAAGATTGGCCACAAAGACCCTGCTTCCCCAGAACAATGTGAAAAGCTACCTGCAGCCACGGCAGATGGGGTACGCCACTCAAAATGTTGCAGAAATAATTGCTCACACAGCTCGCACCTTTCTCGAACACAACGAAAAATGCTGCCTTCTAAAATTAGATTTTAAAAATGCGTTTAACTTAAACAAACGAGGACACCTTTCGACAGAGATTTCCAAGCACGCCCCGGCCCTCTATCTAATGATGCACCAGGCATATAGCAAACCGACTCCCCTAATGTTTGGTGAGGTTAAAATTAGGTCATCAGCCGGTTGTCAGCAGGGAGACGTAGCGGCTCCTCTTGCATTTAGCCTGCTTCTGCATCAGTACGTCAAGCAGGTGGCATCCAAGGTTCCTTTGTTTTACCTCGACGATGGGACCCTTCTGGACAACGATCCTTCGGTGTTACTCAGAGACATCAAGGATCTCCGAGCGTTCGAGCAATGGAGCGGGCTGCAGCTTAACCCATCTAAATGCGAGCTATTTCTACAGGGTTTTGAGGACGAAGAGAGACAGCAGGTGATCGCTGAATTTAACAGCAACCTCCCGGGCATCCTTGTAAAGGATCGATGTGATTTGGACCTGCTGGGTACGGCGGTGTTTCCCGACATGATCGGTCCGATACTAGCCGAGAAGGGAGAACAACTTTCAGAGACTGGGCCATCTCGGTAGACATCAAGCCTACTTCCTACTCCGGCACGCAATGGGAGTGCAAAAGGTCCTGTATGTACTACGGACCTCACCTGTCTTCCTTCTACCGTGAGAAACTCTGAACCTCGACGACCAGGTGAGGAGAGCCTTGGAAAACATCCTTGACGTAACGCTTGATGATAAGGCATGGACGCAGGCAAGCTTACCGGTCCGGCTGGGTGGAATGGGCATTCGTTCGGCCACGGACCTTGCCTTACCCGCTTTCCTTGCTTCGTCGCACAGCTGCGCTTCTGCAGTGGCCGCTACTGCCGGCGGACTTATCAGCCACCAACAAGACGCCGCTCGGATCTGGGATGCGCGTCGGTCTGGTCGTCCATCTGAGGAACAGGTCACTAGGCAGAAGGGATGGGACCAAATCGCCACTCAGGCTACCCACTTAACTCTTCTGTCTGCCTGTGAGTTAGATATAGACGGCATTGCCATGTTTGAGACAGAGGCATGCCCGTGTGGTGGAACGGTGGATGCACGTGGCCTGCACCGACTTAGTTGCACTAAGCTGGCTGGGCTTACGCAGGGCCGCCACGATGCCATAAATGACATCCTCGGGCGCGCTTTCAGGCAAGCCGGCTACCGCGTCACACTGGAGCCTGGTGGACTACAGAGCGACGACAAGCGTCGACCGGACGGCCTTACCAGCCGAGACTGGGACCGCAATCGGCCGCTGGCATGGGACGTCACCGTCTCCGACACGTACGCTCTCGGCTATCGTGCACTAGCCAACGCGGGCGTCGGCAACATTATCCACCAACGGGAGATGCACAAACGGCGCCTATACGCGCATCTCCTTGAGGACCACGTTGTAATGGCGTTCGGCCTCGAGTCATCTGGCGTTTGGGGCAAGGATGCACTCAAACTGACAAAGGAGCTTGGGAAGAAGCTCTTCGAGGCCACAGCGGAGCCAAGATCGACCGCTTTCCTCCGACAGAGAGTGTCATTAGAATTACAGAGAGGCAACGCTGATGTTGAGTGGTCACCGACACTCAAGCAATAAGAATAATATAAGCAATATTGTAGATATTATATAAGTAATATATTGATAAAATAAACCCTTGTTCCAAAAAAAAAAAAAAATAATAATAATAATAATAATAATAATAATAATAATAATAATAATAATAATAATAATAATAATAATTGGACGACGGTGTTCTGGGCGGATACCCCGATGCAGTTTGAAGGGACATTCACAGAATCATTGCGGAGTAGCCTGGCCCTAAATCCTGCAAAGTGTGAGGTCCATGTTGTAGGACGTACTACTAACTCTGAAGTGCTTAAGGTTCTCCCAGGTTACAAGACTGTCTGTACGGATTTAGGATTGCTAGGGGTTTCCTTATTTCCGCTGGAAGCTCAGACCGCCCTCAAGAGGTGGATGGCTGAGCTTGAACATGCGTATTCACTTGTCAGATTTCTACCAAGGGGTTTTTCTTCTGAAATCCTCATGTTCGGCCCTATGTCACAACCACCTGTTCGGAAGTGCAGACTGTTAGCTCGTTTTGGGACTCCTTGAACGGCTCAGCCTCAAACGCCTGTCAACAGCGTACTGGATAAAGTAGAAGCATTGCTGAACTTAACCTATCCGCAGATGTACGCCAGCAAACTCTACTCCCCGTTCTTTGGGACGGCCTAGGATTGCCTGATGCGATTGTCCTGTCCGAGATAGCTCTGGCTGCTTCCTTCCACAGGTCAATGCAGCGGGCGCACGGCTCCAGGCCATACCTTGTACTCGGATCAGGACTCTGTTAGATGACGAATCGGTGAGGATCGCAGCCGGGCTTCGTTTGAAGACAGGCCTTGTGTTTGTTCGCACTTTTGTGTGCGGAGTTGTGGTCCGGCCGGACGGACGCTATGGGAGCGCCCTGCATCGTCAGCGCAGGTAGGCGAGCAAGATATTAATCCTTGAATGAAACCTTCAGCAGACCTTTACGATCTAATCGCATATCATGCGTCCTGTAACCCGTCAGACGTGACAAGGAGGGCGACCCGACGGCCTGATATTAACCCCGTTTGAGGGCGGTTGCATGCTGGCTTGGCACGCGACAGTTACTGATTCATTAGACCCTTCAACGGTCAATGCTGGCGCGGCCCGGGCCGGTCATGCTTCAGCTCTCGCCGAGGCAGGTAAGAAAGTACTAGAACATCGTGTACTCGTACGGGAGTTACCCACTTATCTTCGAGATCCTTGGAGGGCCATGTCCGTCCACTCGCGGTTTGCTACAGAAGGCCGGTAAGCGGCTAATTCTAGCCAGCGGAGATAGGCGAGACGGAGATTTTTTCAGACAGCGTCTGACGCTGGATGTAAAACGAGGCAATGCGGCCGCGGCCCGGGAAACCTTCCAGAGATGGCTGGTCCCTACACTGGAGCCCCGTAGGTGCACGCTTTTACCTGGGATCCAATTGTCATGTTTCAACCGTTCAAATTGACTACATTGAATAAATGATATGTCTTAATCATACCTCACAATTGTAAAATCTGAACATTATGATAAACAAAAACTGTTTATAATAATGTTATTATTAGTTTGCTCTCTGGCGAGCCATCAGAAGATCAAACGTCGCCACATTCACGGGTTTCACGTCACGGATAGGCGGTAGTCAAAATTGCGACCATTAAGAGGTAATAGCGCGACATGGCAACGCTTGCGCTACTCTCGGCTAATACGGCCATACATGCATTATACTGCCACCACTACAACAAGCTTTGAGATCGCTTAAATAAGTTATCTTTATATAAATATAGATTATTACTTGCAACAAAATATTAATCATGACATGTATATGTATAAGCATAGCAATCTAAAATGTATTAACGACAGCAATACGGACAATAGTCACAACTACGAGAACGATGATTTTATTTGTGAGTTTTAATTTATGCATGCCGCTTTCAGGTAAATGTGTTAGTAAGGTTGTTAGACATTTAACTCATATATATATATATATATATATATATATATATATATATACATACTAAAACCAATAAAGAATATTGAAAAGGCAACGCCTGAAATATTGACTGTGTAACTATTTATCTCTGCAGACGTAGCAGGTATAGCTTTCAGCTGCCAACATTGTGTGTTGGCTACAAAAGGTGTACGTTTTTTCTGTTGGTTGCCGCCGTCGGTGTTGGTGCTGTTATTACTGGCATGTTTATTAAACTTGCTTCTAATAGAACATAGCTCGTTGTTCGTAATTAAGCCGCGAGCAGGACTCCGGCATCGACATTTAAAATCGTATTTAAGAAGAGAAAAACCACTAGCAATATTGCTTCTCCCGTCGCGTAGGATGCATTTTATTCTTACTTTGCGAAATCGTGGATTGCTCGTTACGCAAACGGCATCTTACCGCTATCATTATTATGAAAAGTGGACAAGTGTGGGGGCATCGTAATGAAGTAACGACAGTAGTGCTATTATTCAGGCATGTGCTTGTGACTGTAGTTAAAGTTCTCACCTCGACCCACCACAGTTATATCACCGCCGCGACAAACGTTAGATTTGCCCACACCCTAGACGCGGTTATTTTGCAGATTGTCGTCGTCGTCAGCACTAAAACAGTCCAAGTATTTCACACCGAGTTCCGCGACTTCACATGTGCACGAGAACTGCCTCTTTACATCACGTCCACATCATCACCGTCGGAGTCGCCGGGCAAACGGTCCCACACATCCCGCGGCGGCCGACATTTTAGACAGCGACCGGCGCCAAGATAATACGTCAAAACCAAGAAAAAGTCAATCAACATAGGCGATTCCTAGGAATTCCACGTGGCCATTAATTGAAGCGTTGTCCGCCGCAGTGCAATAAATAGACCGGCTAGACAGTATAGAATCTTGACCGTTCTGTTGGCCGTTACGACTTGTGCTATCTTTGCTAAGTTATAAACGGTCCCACCGCCGTCTCCGGGTGCCGCCACTCTGCGCGTCAACCCCGTGTAGCTTAATGCAACGCAACGTCCACGGTACAATATCACACGCGTCGACTAGTGAGGTCCAGCACTAATTATTGAGCCGAGCTCATCGTCCATACAGCTCGCACATTTCTCTTAAATAACATGGAAGATCATTGCATGGTGAAGACTAGACTTTAAAAGCAACACAATTCGACGAAATATGAACTTTTGCTTCAAAGATATGAAGGCGAAGAGAGAGAGAGCAACGCTCGTCCGCTCGGCGTTTGAACGTACAACTGCCTAAAATGCGAATCAAAGAAAAATGTGAGCTCGACCTTTTAGGCACCGCCGTGCTTTCGAAAGTGATTAACCCGGTTCTGGTGGAGAACGGTAAAATACTTTGTCGACTCTACCAGCACTTGAACAATCGGAGCAAGCATAAAGCCCTCGTTTCTATTTGGCATTCGTTGGAGGTACAGAAACTAGCGTACGTTGTAAGAATCAGGTTTGCTGTATTTCGTTAAAAACGATCGAGCTAGATAATGGGGTTCGACCTACGTGTGGAAACCATGCTCAATCTCAATGATTTTGACGTTGGAATAGTTGGATAAAGCTAGCCTTCCCATAACAGAGATGGGACAGGCATCCGTTCCGTTACGAAACTTACTCTGCCCATTTTTGTGGCGCCCACACACACACAGCTTTCCGCAAGCCGTATGAGCAATCACCACCACTAGCGTGATGAGCCAACGGTTTGCAGTCGCTCGTGTGCGATGTGGAATAAGTAAGAGTCAGATGAATCGTCGGGCAAATTAACACGTTAAGAAACAAAGAGAGGCTGGAGGCAAATCGCCGCTGATGCGGCTACTCTTGAAGCCCTCGTACCCTACTCTGCAAGTCATATTTTGATGCGGTCTGGCTGAAAGCTGTCTTTCTATTCCCTTCCGAACGCGTGTCATGTTCGAACATAAAGTGTGCTCTTGGAGAGAGGATATTCATCATATTTATTCACTCATGTTGAGTAGCATATCAACGACATATAACAGATAAAATAGGTAAAAGGATATTAGTAATATAACAACAACATAACAACTCTCGAAGTAGTACGAGTATCTGTTAGGATAAAAAGCTCTCATAAGCAGGCTAATTCATTCAATGATTGCACAAAGGGGCATTCTGCAGCATGATGTCTAGTGCAGACTTCCCCGCAACGGTTACAAACACAGTTGTCATACTGGTCATGATATTCAGACCGTCTACGTAGGGTATGGTGAAAACCATGCACAGGGTATCGTGTTATCACATGTCTGTTAGTACGGTCTGGTCCCCTCCACTCTGCGTTTCTCATTGCGCCGGTGATAAACATTTTCGGATCGAGTTCGGCCATTTTTACTTCCCATCTTTTAATGCATTCGTCAAAGGCCGCGGTGCGGGGGAGGTTGAAACGACGTCTTAAATCTTCCGTGAGGAGCGGACAATCCGCGAGTAAATAAACGAGTCGGTTGCGCGTTGACGTGTTGAGTCCTAGGGTCCGTTTGAGAAAGGCTGCTTTTACTTGGTTTAGTTGACCCAGGTTTCTCACAGTCAGATGCTCCCATATTAGGTCAATTCCGTAAGTGGCGACAGGAGCAACTTTCAAGTCAAAGAGGCGGATGGCCGTGGCGAGGTATAGATGCTGTGGGCTCTTGATAGACGTTGCCGCTATCAGGGCCTTCCTACATCTCTCCATAACGTGTCTTAAGAACCCTGCCCCGTTGTACGGCAGTGTTAGGCCCAAATAAGAAAAGTTGTTCACATAGGAAAAAGGGTAGCTTCCAATGTGAAGAGTATCGTCCCGTGCAATTCTGCCCCCTCTTCGGAACTTAAGCGCTTTCGTTTTAGCAAGGTTAATTGTTAACCCGAGACCCAGCGAGACGGTTGTGTTCAGACTCGCTAGCGCCTGTTGAACTTGAAAACGACTTCTTCCATAAATAGCTAAATCGTCAGCGTACAGTAGCACCTTGACGAGATTTCTTAATCCTCGCATTTGTTTCGGAAGGTCTTTCAGGAGTACAGAGAAGAGAAGCGGGCTCAGATTGTCCTCCTGAGCGAGCCCGGTTGTTTGCAAAAACGCCGGCAATTCCGACACCATCGTCGATGGTCACACGGTTCTCCTGTAAGATTGCCCCTACGAGATTGAGAATTTTATAAGGAACGCCAACCTCTGCTAGCATATCGAGCACGCGATCACGAGGAGCGGTGTCAAAAGCAGCTTTAAAATCGACGAAAATCGCGTACACAGATTGGCCTTGTCTAAAAAGGGTCTCCTTAACATCCTCTAACAAAATCCCGCACGCTGTTGCCGTCGAGCGACCCCTTCGAAATCCATGTTGTTCGTCAGGGATGACGTCTGTGCCCTCCAGCAAGTCGGTTAACTTTCTCTTTATCAGGGAAAACAACAGCTTGTAGCATACGCTTTTCTTAGCAATGCCCCGCCAGGCCGACGGGTGAGTTGGGTCGCCTTTGCCTTTCGGGATCACCAGTAGCATAGCATTTCGCCACTGAGAAGGGAGAGTACTCATGTTAAGACATTTGTTGAATAAGGCTGTCCAACACGGCGCTAGCAGGAGCGATCTTTTGAGATGTTCGTTCCGAATACCGTCCGGTCCGGAGGCCTCATTAGAGCAGAGCCCCGTCAGAGCTTGCAGGACTTCTCTTATGGAGAAATCCTTGACGAGCTTGTTACGCTGCTCTGTAGTCTCTTCGTCCCAGACAGCAGCGAATAAAGGTACTACGCGTGGGATTGTGTCACTTGAGGCAAACATTTTAGTGAAGTGCTCCACGAGTTTGACGGAGCCAATAGGGCATGATGCCGCGAGTAAGCCATTTGTATGGCGCTCACTCTGCGTCTGATAGGAGTACGGTCTCTTTTTGCTCAAGGTACTTTTTCTTCTGCTGGGTGTATGTCTTTCGACAGACTGTTTGGAAGACGGCAGTTAAAGGTCTGGCCACAGGATGCAGTTCCGCCAAGAGACGGAGGGCGTCCTGGATCGCGCCGGCAGTATGACACTTGCGATTAAACCACGGACGGTGTTTCCTTGTGCTGGGCCGCCGAATCGAGGACTAGAAAATCTCTACAAGTAGGCCAGCGTACTGCTCTACGTCCAGGGCCTCGGGCATTGGGAGAACCTCATGAGAACGCTCCAGCAGAGCTTGAATGTCCAGTTTTCTCGACAGTGGCAATTTTCTAGGGGCTCGTGTTGGGTCATTTGGTACATTGATTTCTAACGCAATGGGGATGTGCGCTCGCGAGCGCATCCTCGAAAGAGGATATGGGTCAATGGGGCATGCACAAGTGCACAATTCGATATATGCACAAGCGACATCCCTACACACATCTTGTCCATGATTTCAAATTTATGTAGTATGAATATAGGCCTGGATGCATCACGCGTTTGGGGACGAGGCGCGTTGAAGTTGGCGAGGGAGCTGGAAAAAGCGCTGTATGACCTCACTCACAACAGAGCCACGATCAACATAATTCGTGTATGATACTTGAGCTGCAGCGAGCAAAGGCCATCATGCTGGTGATGCTTGCCAGAAGCGCTGCTGATGTGCACAACAACAATTGTTACACAAACGTCTCTCTGTTTTACATCTACTTAGTCTATGTTACACACAGGTAAATTAAAGAATGTGTTCGTAAGAGTGTTTGTCATAATAATCATCATCATCTTCGTCATCATATACGTAAATATCCCTAATTGTTTTGTCTTCCTTTATTGTACATATACATGCTTCCTTCTCGTTGCTTTAACCGTTTGATTCGTTTGAAGCGTAACAGTGACATTGGCGGAGCATGCTTTTGGCTTGGATCAGCGTTGGTTGGCGGCCGCAGTGGGGACCTCACTAACAAAGTGCCAAACAAGGGCATCGCGTAATGGTTAGATCAGCAGAAGCGCCAGCCGAGACGACAGCGACAGTAGATAATTAGACAGAAGTAGACGGACGGTTCATCTACCCCGTCACTCATCATTCACGGCAGGTAACAGCAACAACAACAACAACAACAGCAACAACAACAACAATCGTACTGACGATAGCGACCCGCTCTGTCGGTTGGCTTGGTGGATTTTGGTGGTCCTCGCTAAACTTGCCGCTTGCTGTTTCTACGTATGCCTAACTACTCTGATCACCTATCTATCTCCACTCTCTTTGCCTCTCTAGATGGTGGTGACCGTGGTGCTAATGGGAAAATAATAATTAGTACCGCAGCAGCGGCAGCGGCGGCGGCGACGGCGGCAGAGCCATGCCTAATGATGCCCGTGCTGTCACTACGCGCCCTATGCGGTAGTAGTATTATAATAATGCTACCTGCAAAATGGTTTTTACTGAACGAGTAACAATGTCCAATGCGAACCGGTGGCGCAGGGCTTGCTATTCTACTCGTATAGCATGACTGACTGACTGATTGCTTATGTCTAAGCTACAGTGTTAGGCTTAACAGGAGCGAACGTTTCGGGTCGGCCGGTTAGTTCGCAGCTGGATCTTCACACCAAATTAACCGCCTGAGACTCTTTACAATTAGTAGGACTGGTGACTTTGCAACGCCAACACAACAATAACGCAACACAAACTTATATTAGAGTGAGCGGGTTATTCATGGAGAGACCGGAATATGTAATATTCTGCGCTACTATATAATCGAAAGATGCAAGGTCCCCAAGAGAGGTTCCCCAGGTCGAATATTTCTTAAGGCTGGTGTTACTCACATAGCGTTGCGCGTTGTCTGGGCAAAACATGACTCCTGTTCTGTATACGAATTGTGGGTGCGTTTGGTGAATCTTTTGCGTCCTGACGATGGTTGCTTGGTCAACTTCCGCGAGTTCTTGAGTGGTAACCGTTGGCTTTTGCTGTATTTTTAAGCACATAACGTCCTCTCTCAGCAGAGAAGATCGAATGGTTCATCATCCTGGTCATTTTCTTTACCATAGCACTTGGCAAACTATCTTCGGCCGGCCCGTAGTAGATGGTAGATAGTTTTGACAAGCTACAGTAGCGTTGGAATCTTTTCGGAACTCGTACGCCCCGAATTTTTGCGTTTACATTTACCACTCATCCCCCTTTTCATAAAGCAACTAATCAATTTTTGGCTCCGAAGTGGAGTCTACCAGGCGATGCACTAATGACCGCTCTACCATAAACGTGGCACTCTTTCCCACGTTGCTTTCCGATGCTAAACAGCGCTGCAAGCCTTCGAAACGAGTGAATACGAAAACGGCAATAACGTTTGCTATATATATACGAGTATATATATATATAGCAAACGTGTGGTCATATATGGGTCCAATATAGTGGTCCTGATGGGATCTATTACGAACATTGGGCTAAGTCGTCCGATGTTTTAGCGGAGGAGCTGTGTAAGCTGTTTAATCAGATACTCAGCGGGGGACACATACCCCAGGTTTAGCACAAGGCCAACTTACTCTGCTATTCAAGGGCAAAAACGGTGACAACGTGGACGATCCAAATCTCTATCGGGGTATCGCGTCGGAACGCACTCTCAAGAAAATCTTTGCCAAGTTGATTATCTCGAGGGCGCTTCCAACTGTGGAGAAGGCCTTACCTCCGGAGCAATTCGGATTCAGGAAAGGTCGAGGTACACAGGACGCGATCCACGTACTCCAGTCGGAAGTTGAACGGGTGCTGGCTGTGCCCGGAGGTCACTTGTACGCCGTCTTTATCGATTGTGTCAAGGCCTTCGACAAAGCTTCCCGTCACCTACTAGTCGATTCATTTCGACATGCTGGGGTGTGTGGTTCTTTCCTACGAGTGCTCTCCAGCTTCTTTGCTGAAGACCGCCTTGAAGTAAACGTAAGGGGCGAAGACACCTTGCAGCTCTGTTAAAACGTAGGGACCCCCCAAGGGGACCCTCTCAGTTGCCTGGAATTCTCCTTGCTCATCGCAGACCTAGCCTGGTATGTTCGACCCAAGGATTTCACCAAGTTGACGATCAATGTCGTTGCCGGTTCTTCTCGCAGATATGCGCTAAATACCACGCAGCGAGCTGCCAGAAGCATCGGCGGTCTTTGCACTTTTTCGCCGGGTGGGACGGTCGCTGAAGTGTTTAAATTGTATAAAAGAAATGAATTGTATTGAAATTATGTACCATCTTAAAATGCAATGTTATTGCGAAATAAACCATATATATATATATATATATATATATATATATATATATATATATATATATATATATATATATATATATATATATATATATATATATATCTTATTCATGAGTACTTGCAAATACACTCGACACTCGAAATCATATAGCCTCTGTACTGAAGAGGTTGCCTAGGGGCTACATCAGAGATCACGTGGTCGTTGAATCGAAAAGAATAAAATTAAATATTATTCCAAGTAATAACATATGAATGAACAGATAATAATGATCCGGCAACTGCTGTCGCTTGCAGTGTGCCGAGGAAACGCCGGTTGTATTGTCGGTTTTACGGAACAATAATTAGGAGCTAGGAGAAAACAAGGAGTACACGCTCGCAACTCACAACTGAATAAAAATAATAATTTAAAGAATTTGCAATAATACGTTCAGACCTCACAATTGTAACATTATTTAACATGTAATAAAGAGCACAAATAAAAATAATAATAATAATAATAATAATAATAATAATAATAATAATAATAATAATAATAATAATAATAATAATAATAATAATAATAATAATAATATACAGGGTGAATATGAATGTTTTAACCATAGTTTGGGGAGAGTTATACAACTTGTTAAATTTAGATATGGAATAGGAAACACAAATGTATTGTCTAGGACTGATAGTAAAATTACTATAATTTATGTTATTGGTGTGGCCGACCGGGCATAGTTTAATAAGATTTTCGATTGCAAGAGATCAAGATGTTCTAAAGAAAACGAACAAACCTGCGTGTTCGATTCGAAAAGTCTACTGTAAAGACATCCAACGTTGGGTTAGCGAAGGAAAAATATTTATACTCAATATGTTTTCAAAAATCAAGAACCCATGATGTGTAATTTTTTTAACTTCCACGTTAAATACATCGACGTTTTGGATTACGCTCATAAGCACGTATAATTGCGTACCAGATCACATGCATTTGCGTTTTCCTGAATTGTGTTCTACAAGCGTAATGGCAACGTGCTGATGGATTAAACTTGAAATCTATAAAAAATAGACATTGCAGAATGTCGTTAGCCAACGTTAGATAACTCCAGGCATGGTCCAGGCATGTTCGGTATGTCTACTAACAATACAAATATAGCTGAAACATTTGTAAACGCCCTGTAGGATAGAAACAGGCAGAAAGTTCGGTCGAATTATTTACATCAAAGCCATCTGCACCCTGCTGGAGAAAATGATGAGAAGTGCAGAAGAGTAGAAAAGTCATGGCAAAGGAGATTACGGCCGAAGTCTTCTCGAGCGTGCTACCTCGCTCACAGTGAAGTGCTTGGGCTTTTTGTCAAGCTTGAGCACCCACAATCATCACTACAAACCAGTCATAGGCGTGAAGTTTTTAACAATACCAAAACTCTGTTATCGACATACCGGCGAGTGCGTAAAGGAGTAGCAAAAGGCGAAATATTAGCTTGCCTCGTGCGACCTGGCAGTTCAGTTAAATGTACCTGGCACTGACAGGTAGAAGTCAAGATAATTGCAAGGTAAGTGGTCTCTTAATTAATCGTGACGCTGTAGATGACATCGTGGTCGCATATCGCAGTCCAGATGCCACCAAGCGCATTACCTCTATGGCTGAGACATTGCTTGTTTCGAGCGGACGTGAGATGTAAAACTTGGTTCCATCACCATCCTGCCTTCATCGCATCGGAATCCGCCTGGTACAGAGCATACGAAGTCGAAACTAACCTCTACCCCCCCCCCCCCTCCCTCTTAACATGAGACGTAATGGAAATCCGACTTGAGGGGGAGCGGGGCGTTGGCAATAATCACTTCGCAAATCAAACCATCATCGATTTTGAACCAAGTGATTCCCATTAAATGCGCATTTTCCCAAAGACTTATGTTTTATTAAGACAACAGGAAAATATAAAGGCCCCTGATATAAAAGGGTGACATGTGTATTTGTTGGTATACATGCCAAGCGAACAATAAATTAAAGGCACTGAACGCGAAAACTCCAAATGTTTCCTTTTTGTAGCCTACGTCCGTCGTTGACGATGCAGAATTTTCTTTCAAACATACAGGCTTAGTTTCTCCATCTAACAACTCGTTCTCTTGCAGTCGCGCATCGTCGTAATGCTATTTCTTCTTACATTGCGTTAGTTGAATTTTGATTTTTCGCTTCTATTTAATCACAAAACCACTTCGCCTATGACGCCGCGCCTTAAATGATGACATTTGTAGCGGCAGTGTTTGTCGATCTCAATCATTTCTTCTTTCATTCTTTACTATTGTTCACGCGGCACTGTTACTGTTGGTTGTCTATTCATCGTTATACGAGTGTTATTGTTATTGCTGGTTATAAAGCAGTTGTCGTCGTTGTTGTTGTTGTCGTCGTCGTCGTTGTTGTCGTCGTTGTTGGTGGTGGCTCTCTTGTTGATGTGTTTGTTGTGTTTTTAGAACGGATGCATTAACGTTAATTACAAATTAACGTTGAATTAACGTTACCCCATTGTTGTTATCACTATTACTTATAATATTACTGTTGTTGTTGTTGCTGCTGTTGTTGTTGTATTTCTTGCTGCCGCTGTTTGGTGTAGCTATTACTATTGTTGCTGTTGTTGCTGCTACGGCTGCAGTCACGTTGTTGATATTGTTGTTGTTGCTGTTGCTGTTGTTGTTATTGTTGTTGTCAACGCGTTTAGTCATTGTACTACGACTGTTCTGACTGTATCGTTGTGAGCGTGATTGTTGTCGCTATTAGTGCTGCTTTTGTTACTGCTCTTATCGGGCGACGACAATTAGTGAAGATCAGCCAGCCTTTCGTTCCGGTCCCAGTGTTCGTGTTGGAGCAGCACAAAATCGTCGTCGTCGTCGTCGTTTTCCCCTGTTGTTGTGCAGTGAAGTTGACCAAATTGGGCCAACGACACACTCGGCCATTCACATATTCGTTTATCTATTGTTTCTATTCTATCTATTAGCTCTATAGTTTATTTAGCAAGAGGCAGGACAACAACAACAACAACAACAATGACGAGGCGACGGGGCTGGCCATCCAACGGAGAGCGGCGCATCCAAAAGCGCCGCGCTCTTTTATAAGGGCGAACAATAGCGTCAAGTCGCGAGAGAGGGGGAGGAGGGGGAGGTAGATGAGGGGGGGCAGAGAGAGAGAGAAGGAGAGATGGGAGAGAAAGGCAGTTAGGTAGTGGAGGGAGAGAGAGAGAGAGATGTGGAGGTAGAAATGTGCACAGAGGCAAGCTGGCTGTCTAGGTGACTAAAACGGGTAACGTGTTGAAGGCCCATGCTTTGTAGCAGCCCGACCATTACGGTAGAGGCGTGTCGCCGCTGGCATACCGAAATAATGCAATACAAAACTTTATCAACTATAATACTTTGTTGCTGCTGTCACTGTTGTTGTTCTTGTAGTGGTCATTGTATTATTATTATTATTATTTAGGTATTACAACTGTGAGATATGAACGCGTGAGCTAGATTCATCATCATCTGCTCGCTTCAACTCATGGCGCCTATGATAGAAGCCACGTTTCCTACAAACGGCCAAAGACATCATCTGTCTCAGAAACATGACATCGAGTCGATTGTCCGAAATATCTTCTATGCGTTTTGTTTTATCGTTCAGGATTTTCGCTGTACCTAAGTAGATGGGGCGGATTGTCGTGTAAGAGGTACAAAGTGGGAGCCTTTTGATAGCTTGAAATATTGCTTTTTGCTTTTTCGAATCCATTTCATGTTCGGCCGCCGATCCAGATTCAACAGCGCTGTGACGTTTTTTCCGTACGACCATAACGAAAAGGTGACCCCGTCAGCTTGTACCTCACTGTAGACTTTTCGGCTCGGGTGCCGATATCCCTGCCCATCTAAGGGCTCTTTCTACTATAAAGTTGAGCTTCGCGTGTCTCGTAAGTCTGCCGGAACTTTTGTTATTATTATTATCACCATCATTATTATATCTCCAGTGTCGCCATTGTCGTCGTGGTCGTCCGTCCTTTTCTTCCAAATTTCTACTAAGCCATTTTTCAAATTCTTTCTCATGCCTTCTATCACTTTTGCTCTGTTCTTCTCTATTTCGCATTATTGATTTGCTATGTCCTCTTCAAGCATCATGTTCTCAAGTTCTGCGTACGTTCATTAATTTTAGTTGCGTTTGCTTCGTTTGTCCTCGTTGATTAAGGTCCCATGCGCCGGACTTTTTTATGTCGTTGCGTCTTCAATTCTACTTTGACAGGACTCTCGAAAAGTGGCAACAACGCGGGTAAATGATCCGCACAAATAGGTACAACATACATATATTAAAATATCGCACTGTACAGCCACACGTTCTTGACTATGATATCATCTGTTCACTTTTTAAGGGCCGAACCACAGCATAGTGGATCTTTTACATGGTACACGCTGTTCTGCCTCTCCAATCAGTTTTTTTTTGCAGTATAGCAGAGGAGAAAGTGGCACAGAGCAAAGTCAGGGTGCTGATTGCACTACCTTAAATCTCGCTTCTTTGAGAACGTGTGTTGCCTTCACTAAGCCTTGTGGCGGGAATGTTATCGTGGTAATGAAAGCATTGCCGGTGACCCCCTGAAAATGCCGCCCCGTTATTCTAGCAAACTCTATTGGTAAGCACATAGTCCCCACATACCAATCAGCGATCGCAGCAAAAGCCCTATTTGCTTTAATGTTCATTGAAACTTGGCTCTAGGTGATGAGTAAAGTAATAATTTTTCAGTCGACCACCGGCCGCCACATCGATCTCGTCGCATGGCCTGCTCCAACAAGTGAACACTCTCTGCTATGGTGGTGTGAGAGCGGGTCATAGAAACGAAACGAATACAGGTCTTATTGCATGTGGAAAGCTTTAAAAAGTGAGTTAAGTAGTCATATCTAGAGGTCTGCAGAAAGTCTTGCGCAAAACTGAATGTTGTTGTTTTTCGGTCTAAATCTAATAGCACCACACGAGCATTTTTTGCTATGTCCATGGCAGTCATCTGGAATCCCTAGCTAAACATTTGATCTTGATACATCCACATCTTATGTCTCCCCTAGCAAGAGCATAAAAGTCGTTTCGGTCTTTCTGGACGTGTGTGCCCGTACGAGAACCACATTTCCTTCGCTCGTCAATCGTTGTACTTAGGGAACGCTCACGAAACTCAATTTCGAGATCAGAATGTCCACGACAAAGCCTTCAATGCCAGCTATACAATGCCGCCTTAGATAACGGTTTACCACCTAGAGCGTTTCGAAACATGCATTTCTTAGCTGCGTTTGAAGTTATACAACATAATAGAACGCTTCACGGAATATGCTAGGGTGCTAGCCTAACTTTAGCGTTTTCGGAAATACCATCCCGTCAAAATTACACCACCTAACCTAATGTGGTAAGTACTCTTAGCGAAAAACTCGGACTCCATTCAAGTCAGCTTTCAGGTCGTTGAGACCCACTTTGTCCCCCATGTGACGTCTCGACCACTGAGGCCCTTACTGAGGCCCAGCCGTTGGCAAAAAGCTCGTAATGACCTAGTAGGGCCGAATTGAACTTCAAAAGCACGTCAGCTACTGTTCCCGAATCTACTGCTACACTTTGCGCAATGTGTATTGATTCTCGAATCTATAGGTCTCCCCAGATGTCTGGTAGAAAGCTTCGATATCGACAAATCCTCGATGTAGTCATGGTTTTGCGCTTGCAATTGCTTTGGCCGCCTGTCTTGTCACTCTACATCGATACAGTCTCGGTCATACCCACACTTGCTATATGGCCCGTAGACTGCTTCTTTAAAGAATTGGCTAACAAAAGCTGACTCTCTTTTGCTAGGATATCTAGCAGCTGCTCGCCTGCCCTTGCCGTATTAACGTTCTATCTATTGTCTACTACCATTGATTAAACTATATCAATATTTTTCTCAGCCGCAAAGGAAATTACCCAGGATGACCTCTTTCTTTGTGTATACTTTGAGGAAATGAACAACAACCAACAAAAACTTTATATAGGCCTTATGTCAACGAAGCGAAACAACCGGTAAGTGCTACAGGATTGAAAAGATGGAACAATTCACTCATTCGGGCGAAAAGTTTATAATCAAGTTAAACGAGCATTGAATCTAGACATTCTGCGGACCAAACTGCGACAAGTTATTTTTAGTACTACCAAGGTTAACTCAAATGGCCACGAAAATATTCAGACTAAGTGCATACTACGCGTTAGTAAAGTTAGCTATCCATTCAGAATAGGGAAATTGCGAAAATATAAAAATCGATTAATCGGAAATCAGTAATGATGTGTGCGGCGGTGCGTTGTCGTGATGGAGGATCCAAGAGTTGCTCGCCCAGAGTTCGGGCTTCTTGCATCGAGCGTTCTTGTGCAATTACCTTGTTGATGGATGAAGTGTACCGGACGCGTAATCTCACGTAACGGGAACATTGACTGGCCTCCAAGCTCTTGCAATTTAACACCGCCTGGTTTATGTAAAAAAAAGTTCTAATAATTGGGTGTCCCGTACACAACGTGTAAAAGCCACAAGGGTCACTATCTCATCGATGTTGTCTTTAATTAAAAATGTAATTATTATATCTGTATTCAAATAAAATAATTTTTTTTATTATCTCAAACGCTTAACATCTCATCTTTAAAGTAACACAAAAACACGTTTTATGTTACTTTAAGGATACATAATAAAAATGCGTATATCTATATAACATAAGCATCACTTGGATGTTATACAAATGTAACATCTAAGTTTGTACACATTTTGCGGTAGCTTTTCGTATTGACCGTAGAACCGAGTGGCAACAATTCGTGGAAAAATATTCCATTGTAATCAACAAAAACAGTCAAAATAACCTTGATATTGTATTTTCTCTATCTGAATTTCTTCAATCGACGTTCTCGTTGGAAGCACCACTGGGAGGATTGGGTTTTGGACTTGGTGTCGTAACCGTATACTTATGACCCCTGTAATCATTCTTCGAAGCCATCTTCTTCTTCTACCGCCTCAAGGTTCAATTCGGATATTTCCGGACACGCGGTAATTTGCTGGAAATTCAACACTTTTGGAACGAACTTTTCTGCCAGTTCTTTGACGCATAAAATATCGTCAGCTATTTTCGCAAACTGCTTGATCACTATAGGAAGTGCGTGACATTTTCTCCACCTTAGGACACATGATTTGATTTTTAACACAGAGATCGATGCCATTCGTTGCTTCTCCATTTTTGGGTTTTAAAAAATCGCCGAATATAGTTTTCTTCACTTATTTAAACCAAACTCAAATATATAAAATAGACGCGATGGCGTGCGTATAGCTGATGATTGGCTCTTTTAAGCAAAGCAAATCGGATGACTTGAGTGGCTTCGGTTTGGCGGCAAAATACACGGTACTAGAACTTGCCAATATGTCCTTGTATACCTTTTAATACAACATTTTAGCACCATACCCTGGCGGTATCTGGTCATTTACTAGGAATGATTTGCTAAGGATTACGGCTAAGTGATTTGATTTTCTGTTCCATAGGTGCGTTTAGTTCTATATTTGTTTTGCGTAAACGCCGGTCATGGCCGTGACTCGCTGTAGCTTGCTACTTGCTAACAGCACACTCTATCTTTTAGTAATGTTGCTATCTACTGTGGTGTTGGGTACTTTAACCGGTAGCCGTCATCTTGGCAGAATTTTATATACAATAAATGACGGTCAAACTCTCCCTGGTGTGTGTGTGTGGCCCCCGGAACTGCTTTTTTTGCAAGTACTTCAGAAAGCCGGAGGCAAGATTTTCCCGAGGATCCTTCTGGTAGAGGACTTCTTCAGGGCATTCGTTAGAGGGTCAAGTGGGGGACTTTACCTATTTCCCATCGTCCATTTGTGGATCCTGATCGAACCTGCGAACAAGCACACCAGAACCCAGGAACATACTAGCTAACCCGACACGGCACGTAGTATATTGAGTGACAACATCTAAAGTAAGACTTCTAATGATCTCGAGTCCCCTGTGGAAAGATTAAGACGCTTTGGCCTGTACGCTAAATGTACTTATGTGTAAGGGGGCCGAGGCCTCCCATCGTCTCGAACGCCAACGGACGAAACTCGTGTAGAAAGCTAATTGCTGAGTCTTCCCTGCACTTGTTAGACTCTGCCTATCGGGAAGCATGACTTGTTCGCCTGGGTCCGTGCCGGTCATCGAAAGCGCTAATGAGTTGGTTAGGTCAGTTGCATCCCAAACAACAATGCTAGAGTAAGTCCATCAGACATTTTCCTGTTGTTTCTCTAAAGACCTCTGCGTCCAGTATACATACACGCGAAGCTGGCAGATCTCAATGTCCGATTAAGCATGCCAATTTAGAACGGAGTGACGTGCTTGCATAAAAAGCTAGTATGGGCTGACGAGTCAACGTGAGGGTCGCATGATAAGCAACAACTAGGTTAACGCCCAGTCTCAGTTTTGCGCTAATGCGTGTAGCTTCACTGTGTAATCGCGTTCCAATTTGTGAACAGGGTAGAGCCTGTAACCAGGCATATATATATATATATATGCTTATAGATAGCATGTAAATAATGCACTGAGAGAGCATTACCTTCCTGTGCAGGTCGTAAAAGACTTCTCACTCAAATAGAACTTAGCGTCCCTTATAATATATTCTACGTTATATATATATATATATATACCACATCATGCGGTAATGAATGGTACATTCAATTATTGGCACCTTGTTACACCTGGATCTGAAATTGTGACTTTTGTGTTTTTTGGGGGACAATGCATCAGCTTCTTTTGTGGAACGCTTCGGTGAGCACTATAATCGACTTCAGCTATAGAATGGTGCGCGACGAGCACCCTCAGACAATAAAGTCACTGATGTGGTGCGGACGTGACTCGACTAAAACTGATTCTATTAATACACGCCCCCCTCATGAAACGTAATACAGACCCGGCTCGCCATTTTTTACATTGTAGAGTGTAACTCTTGTCAGACTTCTTTTTGGGATATATATATATATCCCAAGGAGATATATACATATATATATATATATATATATATATATATATATATATATATATATATATATATATATATATATACGTGTAAAGTTCGTAACTAGACCTATGCAGTATTTGGTCAGAATTAGGTCAGTTAATTATTTAAGCTACAATCACAAAGACGAAACTACTGTTAAACAGCAATATATGTCGATACAGATTGACAAGTCAAAGGAAGCAAATCCTTAAGCCTGCGACTGGTTTGCAGAATTTTTGTGCAACCGGACTTTTCGAATCAAGTCAGGAGACGCCTTAAGCAAGCTGCACCCTGCACCGTCTGGCGCAGGGGAGCTGCGTCTTTCCGCTTCTGTACATAGTATTTGTCTTAGATATGAAACTCTATATACCATCGACTGTAAAATATATTTTGATACGTGGATGGTCTTTGAATTGATACTGCGCTCGGTTCCTCATCGGAGCACACCGCATTGCAGTCCGCGTCGGACGGTGTCAGCCGGTGGTGCGTTAACAGTAATGGTATGCAGCTCTCCGTTCACAAATGTTGTGAAACACGGCTCCTACGAGCTAAACTAATTACTCAACGGCTCAACACTGCCAACAGGACGCGGGATCTTGGAGACTTCAGCTCGGCGGACCTCGCCTTCTCCGCACATAGCAAAGAACTAGTCAAAGCAGCATCCATATTTGTGAATATCGTGTGCTTCGCTGTTTGATTGTCAAGGAGTCTACGGTGTATCTTACAAATCGAGGGTGTTATCTAAACGTTTATACTGTTCACCCGTATGGCATTCATATTTGTGAAAATACATAGGTATGATCGATGGTGTACAAAGGAGATGTTTAAAGAGACTCCACGTAAGATGTGACCTCAAAACGAACGACATTGTACTACCGCCCTTAATGCGTACACACTCAGAAAAAATGACAGACGGGTTTTAGCTCAACTTATGAGCGCAAGTCTCATTGATAATTGCTTTGATGTAAGGTGTCAAACAAGCGCAGAAGCCAAATAATGTATGTACCCAGATGCCGTTGCAAGAACAGAGCATACCAGTATTATAACTAATTGCCTGGCGCGTGGCCAGAGATTTTCACAACAGGACGACTGCGCAGGCCCCGCCTGCGACCAGTCATTTCTTACCCTTTATTGCATGAATAAAAAGCTTTCTATTCCATTCTAACTCGAACATAAGTTGGGCGGAATTTTAATACTCTACACCTAAACGCCTAGATGCCGGATAAGAAAAAGCGCCGGATGATGCCAGTGGCAGTTTGTGCATTGCTTATTTCTGTACTAATCCTTACTTTTGGAACGCTGTGTAGCCGGTTTTGTTACCACCCATGTGCATGTCCGTGTTGTCTTGACGTTTACGAAGGCACTTGCTTCCCAGACCTCACCCCTGTTGACTCGGGATGTAAATGTTTTGTTATGATGTATAGGGTTTCACGCGCGCAATTCACTTCGAAGGAAGGTAGAATAGTTACATAAGTTTCAAACAAGCTGACCGGCCCCGCTGGCCAGGTGATACTCTTAAGGGTATGATACGGTTAGGCTTTCTAACATTTAGTGATGCCTAAGGTTAGACTAACGACAAATATGGTACGCAGATGAAGTGTTTATTTATTTACTACTACTACTAATAGTAGTACTACTGCATATGGTAACTAGTAAGGTAACGTTTCTCTTGTTAGGAGAGAAGCAAATACATCTGTCCTCATTTTAGCATCGGGCACTAGAATATAGAGTTTATATATGTATATATACAAGATAGAGTAAATGACGCCTCGAAGGTGACATCAGCCACCAGCGACGTTGCCATATTGACAGAACGCTCAACCGCGTTGACAGAAAGTGCCAAATGCACATTCCAAGAATCGAAAACGACAACTCCGTTCTCAAGGATTGCAGCAAGCGGTAGTAGACGTAATCAATCACTGATTTAGGATTCACTTTCTTAAAGACAGCTGTGAAAAATTGTCTGCTTGTAGCAGCCGCCGAGCCCGCTAATCAAACATCACCTCGGACACGACGCACGTAATCAGTAATGAGAAGGTAACAAGAATAGAATGGTTTTACATCAGACGAGTTGAGCCAACGAGAAGCAAATAGAGCAGCGCCGACTGTCGAGTGTTTACAGTTCGTCACGGATTGGATGCCATAATAAGCTGTTGTTGAACTAAAATAGTTAGTTCGCAGCAATGACGAACACGTTCGTGAGCAGCTCGCAATGATTAACACAACGTTTTGGTTACGAGCAAAAATTGCGAACACCGCGGTACGAGCTAGAGCAGAAGATTTTAACGCATTCGGCAGAGACTCCCGAGCGGAGTGGAATCAAGCCTCGGCGTTTATTTTTCGGCAGATAGAAAACCGTATAAGACAGACTAGATATGATAATTTTGTTTGTAATTAAAACAAATCTAGTTTTGTGCTTGCAAACAGGTGAGAGTTAACGACTCTTAAGAAGGCACGTAATAAGTCGTGCAAGGAATGTAAATGCGAAACCTAAGTACAATCTTACGATTGTGTTTACAACAAGAGCGTTTGTTTCGAAGTTTTTTGCCGTCACGGAATTAATTTCGTAAATTTTAAGCTACAAACAACTACTCATCATGACCAGTGACAATGCTTACTACAAACACTGGTTATGTAACCCATCAAAGTATAGAACTGGGTTTAAGGTACTTGACTAACGTACAAAGAACGATGGTGATATATCTATAGCAATCCTGCAGGACCCGTACCTTAAACTCTTCTTTTATAGTAGTCCATTAGGTCAAATCTGACTGCCATTTCACCCTAATTTGACTGGCATTTTAGGAAACTTAATGATAGAGTTTGATGATTTCGGGCGATTGCTTGCCTGTTTTTCAAATTGTCCAAGGCTTTTTGGTGAACTTAACCATATTTGCAAACGACTGTAGACTAGGACGACATTAAATGCACGATAAAAAGGTAGAGTTTTGTCTGGTTTAGCCAAATATTTTAAACATATTAACCTTATTGTTGTATCTTCCGCGTACATTTGTTTGGACATGAAAGTCCGAGTCTATGAGATGTACCACCGTATATACCGAGCAAGACGGCTTAGTGGCAAAGCCTTTACCTTGCATTCGGGAGGACTGGGTTCGAGACCCAGACCGGCCACTCTTAAATTGGTTTGCATGGTTTCCAATTTAGAAGGCAAATGCCGGAGTGGATTAAAATTTGCCATGGCATGAAAAATTGTACACGGGCAATAGCCTTAAAAAATATATAACATAATAAGATAATAAGAAAGACTGAGAGTAAACTTCGTCGAAAATCTACCGTGGACAAAAGATAACGTGTTCATAATACTCATAAGCACGAAAAAGCTTGTGACGTTAGAAAAAACCTTGTTAGCGTAATTTGGATTGATATCAAGGGCTTGTTTAGTACGACCGCTTAGCAAGTAGCTAGCGCTGCATTCTTGTGTAGTGGTGAGTGGATGAAGGGAAGACACAGAACAGCCAGTGCTGACATTTTGAGGCTCGCATCATTAAATTTGTGTATGTTTTTAGTAATATAGTTCGCTGTCGTTAAATTTCATAGATTCATCGCGTATGTCATCAAAGCCAAACAACTCCGTAATAGACTGGTGAGAAGCACAGTATACTTGAAAGCAGCAAGCATGCTATGTTTAGCATGCTAACAGTTAATGTTGTCCACCATACACCACCTTAAGGATCTGGTGGTTATGAATCAAAAAGCTATAACGTCATATCGTTAGCCTGTACGTAATGCTTGACGTCACGAGACAGGAAAATGCTTATGTGCAATAGGAAAGCAGCCTTCAGCTCCTGTTCCAGTTGATGTTTATTTTCATAGCCAACTAGTTCTGCTTACGCCCGGATGGCGCAAAACCCCGATGATTTCACTGTGGACCACGGACGTGAGCTCCTCTGCTATATTCATTTCACTGCTTCACTGCACTTCTCATCGTCATCTCCAGCAAATCATAGGTGGTATCGATGTCAGGGCTAACCCTACGACCGCCCACCGCTCTGTCGTCTAAAAGAGATAGATCAATCTATTTTATTGCATACCCGCGCGGCAGGTTGTGTCGGTCTTGCCAAAGACAGCAAGCATCGACACGAGCCAACGCTGGTTCGTGTTTTTGAGCCACTTCCTCGAGAACATTGAAGCTTTCAACCTCACGCTTAACAAAGTTGTATTACCATCTCAGCAATTATAGTACCCTACATATATATATATATATATATATATATATATATATATATATATATATATATATATATATATATATGTATATTTATTATAGATGGGAAATAGACAGCCGTGACCTTTACTTCAACTTTTCGGACGTATTGCATCGGTGATAGGCGTTTATTTAGGTAGATAGATAACCCACCGACAGGTCTTCCCCAACCTCTCGCAGGTCTTACAGCCAGCTGGTGGAACCCCCGCATGGAAAACGGGTTGCTGATAGTCTAGACCAATGTAGGCAGGTTTTAGGTTCTAAGTGTTCCTGCCAACATCATTTCTAACGGTTTACCGAAGGCGAATTGAGTTAGTCTTCTCTTTGAGCTAAAGTAACACGAAGAAAGATACACGATACTGCTTCAGTACGACACACGCAAGCTAGTCTCTTCAACCCGCCCTACGCATACTAGATTGCGCTAGAGAGAGCCCACGCATATATTGAAAAACTTCAGTGTGAATATGCACGGTCAGCACTTCTGCGCAGAGGGCTGCAAAACTAAGTGCATTCGCGGCAGCAACTAACAAGGACGTATGTAAGGTAGCAAAAACGAATCGAGGCTATCGATGGAAGTAAAACCTGGTCTGGAGCGCTACACTAGTGTAATGATGGTAATCGAATGCTACGTTTGTACTGACCATACGTTACCGGTCATATCTAAGGTAGATATGCTTCTGCTTACGACACGGAAGATGATTCCGTGCCCTGAGCAGAAGCAAAAGTCCTGGTGAAGTCTTTAGTGTGCAACAAACATGACATTGTGGGCGCGACAACGCTTACACCAAAGATGACCTTATCACGCAGTTGGTGTAAGTGGCAAAAAAGGAATGGGCGGAATAACCCACAAGTTCAAGATCTAGTAACGAAGCGAATAGCTATATCTGATCCAGAGTCCCGTTAAAGAAAACAAAATCGCATAGAAAAAAAATATATATATACATATTGATTGATTTATTGTTCGCTTGGCATGTATACCTAAATACACATGTCGCTTAGATGATATTCTAATTTATGGAGAACCTAGAGAACAACATGATGGTAGACTTAGAGAGGTATTACGCAAGATATCGGGATCGGGAATGACATTGAATTCAAAGTGCGTTAGTGGAGTGGAAAATCTGGAGCCCATCGCCAATTTCCATTTGTCTGTATATGACTTGTTTACCTTTAATTTCACCATTTTCTCTGATACCCTCGCTCTTGCCCATTGCTGACAATTGTACCCAATCTCCCTAGCTGCGAACTCTACTCTGCGATCTCACTTCGTTTTAATCCTAAGTGCCGTCTTTTCCAGCTGCATCTGTTTCACCCATTTTTTATTTGTGACATTTTCAATCCTACTACTAAATCTAAGCTTACTCTGTACTTTCCTTTGTATACATTTTGGCATTCGCCCATTTCCCTTAATATATATATATATATATATATATATATATATATATTAAAGAGCCCACGTGACAAGTTTTCTATCCTAGTATCGGCCTCTGGGAGGCGAAGCAACAGAACATTTGACAGACGTATTGCCGAACAAATGAAAATCGTGGCCAGCCCTGCCGTGGCCGTCCTGCCAATGCTGCTAGTAGCCTAGCGTTTAGTTTTATTTTGATTGGTATGACAGAGTGTTGCACATAGTATATTGACACATATATGCCGGTCTGGGGGGCACCGGGGTGTCGCCGGCTCGGTAGGTAGCTGTTGTTGATTGATTTTTTTGGTGGAATGCTTATTGAAAACAGATCATAAACCATACAACTAAAAGTCTGCGGCCATGCTGCTACCAGGACTGTTAAGGAAACCCTAGGTATCTTAGGTTGTCCACTTATGCTGCCGCTCGAAACCCCCTGCAATAAAAAAAAAAGATGACATGAGTATTTAAGTATACATGTCAAGCAAATGTTTTATATATATATATATATATATATATATATATATATATATATATATATGTATATACATTTTGTGCTTTCGATATATAGCAAACTGGCCAGCAACATGGCCCTCGCTGCCGCCCGGGCAGCAACACTATAAGACGTTCTTTTTGATTTAACAGGCGAATGAATGGGACGATTTGTCGTCGCCGTCGACAATGTTTCGGTGCGTTGTTGGCGCGCTAGAAACAGTAAATTACGCATATTGATGAGCAATACAGCTCCAGCACCTTTAGGAGCATTGGTCGTGATTGCTGCTAGAACAGCGAAGAGGTCTTCCATATGGCTTCCAAATGCCACAAGATCTGCCACAAGAGTGCGGCAGATCCACCGGCTCTCCACGGCGCAAAGATTCGTAACGGTTAGACTATTAGCGATACGGAAAACGACCGCAGCGTACGTATGACTAATGGATAACGCTGGAAACTTCGGGCTCGCCACTATTGGTGGCATTAATATGCAGGCAGAAGCAAATTATATATATATATATATATATATATATATATATGCAGGGCGCACAGGTGTCCATACGGCATCCACAGGGGACACTCAATGAAAAGTGACCCAGGCATGTGCCTATAAAGGGCCACTCTTCATCAAGGTCCAAAGAGGAACCACATAAGACGTCCGTAAAGAATGAACACACCCGTCCTTTTCAACGTGTTTTTAATTTATGTGTGCGGTATTCGTTTAGCGACGCTACACGCTTATCGTCTGTTCCTGCTTTCGTCCGCCGCGTTGTCTCGATCTGTAGTTGTTTTTTGCAGGCTGGTTAGAACGTCTCGCAAAGCCAACAGTTGAATTTAACTAAAATGCATTTGCCTTCCTCGATTACTGGCCACAAACAAGCCGTGGTGAATGCTGTGCACACCGTTGGTGGTTCGGCCTATTTCAAGGACCGGAACGACAGATTGATAAAAAAACACCCGTCTCGCTTAACTCGCAAACTTTACTGTTAGTCCACCGACAGGCTTTGTTCCGCTGAACGTAGCACGACCTAAAAGGTCGACACGTTATTCTGCTGCTGGAATTCTAACGAAATCATTTTCTAGTAGCGCCATTCCACCACACCGCGATCTGCCGGTTGCATCTGCAGGATTGCCGCTTCTATGTACAGACAGATGCGAGCACCTCATTACACTACCACAACCTGGCGAACTTTCGCTTTGGCGGCGTCGAAAGTAAGTTTTGGAAACAAGTCCGAAACAGCCGTACGTAGGATGCCACTGCATTTCCTATGACTAAATGTGACCGCCATGGACCTAAATCGGATACTTATGGCGTACCCATTTGTAACTGCAGCCTGCAGTCACGATATACTGAAATTAAACGTACCTATTTGGCGTAGGAAGCCGCGTGCCCTCTGGTATAGAGCAATCGTATACCTACCTACATAACGAAGCTAAAGCAAAGAATGCTGGCAAAGAATGAAAAGTGGACTAAGCGGATTCATAAACAAGATAATGGATAAGCGGTATTGTAACTGCCCGGTTAACTTATTATAAGCTTCATATGAATAGGGCGCACGCGATATGCTCGGCATAACTTAGATGCGCGTCTTCTATAAAAGCAGGTATTTTTCAAATGATTTGATAGCGCATTAGTAAACACATCAGAGCAACGACACACACACACACACTCATATAAATATACAGTAGAATGAGCAGAAATTGGAGAAGCGTTGTTCACAATCAGTTTGTTGACAGTTCAGCTTTAGTAACAATACCAGGTGGCCGGCTCGAGACCCTTACGCTGAAGTACCAAGTGCCGCTCATTTAGACGTCTCTATCGTTCCTTTTGTATTATTTCGTGTTATCGTTAGTTTCCTGAACACAATTGCTTGCTTTAAGCGATAAAACGCAGTTTTGAAGATATATAAGTGACGTCCCCTGCATAGTCAATCTAAATGTAGAAAATGTTTTATCCTCTTTTCCTTTATTTGTTTCAGAAGTTTCGCTTCAAAGTTATGGGTTATATATGTATATATATATATATATATATATATATATATATATATAAAAGAGAGAAGCTTGAAAAAGTACGTAACATGAAAGCTTATCAAATATTCTGTTCACCCGTGCGCGAAGACTTCGGAAACAAAAAGATAAAAAGGAGTAAGTAATTTGTTCATATATATATATATATATATATATATACCTAAACGATTCGTATGAGCAGTCGCGTGCGTGTAGAGTAAGAGGGACAGATGTCTAATTCTTTTGTTTGACGTTCCCTTTTTAAATTTACGTAGACGCCGAATAAAATGGCTTTGAGGCGTTATTATTTCAAATTAAGCACAAAACAGTCAAAGCCCGCCGCCCGCACGTTCTCCCACTGTAGAGGCTGACGACTCAGCCCGTTTTTCTACGCTGCACACAATATCGCGACGCACATCAGCGCTCCCAATGATTGATAACTACCACTACGACTGCTTATACAACAACGACAACAACAACAACAACAACGGGAACAACAACAACAGCAAAAACAACAACGGCAACAACAACAACAACAACAGCAGAAACAACAACTGCACCAAAAACCTAAGCACCAACAACACCGATAGCAACAACCACGACAACAGCGACGCTAGCACAACCCAGATTGTCACAACCCTTACTATAATATATATAAAGAAACGATTACAGATCCAATGATCGGATATTCAACAAAGACTTTTACTAATACCAAACGAAATTTATAGATAGGTAATTTAACTAAAAATATAATTCATATTGAATAAATGCATTCATTATATTCGTAACCAATAATATTAGTGAAAACATTATCTTCTAACGAATGGTAATAAAAGCATAACATAGGTAAAAAAAGTTACTCTTGTGTACAAAGCCATATATAAATACTTGAAATGTCTCGCTTCTGCTGACAAAACGGCAACAGCAACAATAACGAAAAACTTCATCAACAACAACAGCAGCAGCAGCAGCAAAAACAACAACAACAACAACAGCAGCAGCAACAATAACAACAATATTGCTCTTACTATCATGATTTACAACTATAATTAGTGTAGTCACATTTACTATGTACTACTACTATAATTATCGTTATTACTAATATTGTTATGAATGTGTTCTGTTCGTGTCATTGTCGACTCGGTCTGCTGGTTGGCCGGCCGGTCAACCAACCAGCCATTCAGCGAGCCGCCCGAGGGCCAATAACTATCTAGGGTGCAACCGTTCGGACTATAATAGATGCAAAGGCAAAAGCTCAGAAGCGAATAGAAAAGCAAACAAACTAGGCGACAGAGAGATAGACGGACTAGATTAGCTGCTCGGCTGCACGATCATAGATTGATGCTAATCGCCGCGGCTTTGTTATTATTATTATTATTATTATTATTATTATTATCATCATCATCATTATTATTATTATTGTTATGATTATTATTATTATTATTATTATCATCATCATCATTATTATTATTATTATTATTAATATTATTAATATTAATATTATCATCATCAATGTAACCCTGCCAGTACGTACTACGATGTGTGGAAGTCATTAATTATTAGCTAGCACTTCTTTAGCACTATGACATCTATTACTACTACTGCAAACGCCACCGCTACTACCAGCATTGCTTTCAAAGCCATCCAAAGTGGCAGCAGCTATTGTGAAAATTAATACCACTACCTAAACAATGAGTGCCGCCTTTACAATTGACAGCAGCCGTAATGACGATGATGACGCAGGCGGGAAGCGAGCTAATTGTGCACTGTTGCCGTTGTTATTTCTGCTGCTGCTGTTGTTGTTGTTGTCGTTGTTGTTGTTGTTATTGTGCTGTCTATATAGCGAGCTTTAGGCTTGGTTAGCCGTGCCAGTTAGTCGAATAGTGGTAGTAATCGTAGTGGCTTTTCGTAGCCTTCAGGCGTTTGACCATCATTCGCTAATTATCTGAAACGAACCAGCATGTCGCTCACCCTCATGTTCGTACTGTCACTTTCCACCAACACCTATGGTGGTGCTAAATGACTATCGCCACCATAAACTGCTCTATTTGTACTTCTACGACACCTCGCTTAACCTGTCTAGATAGTATGGTCACAATCAAAGTACATATATATATATATATATATATATTTATATATATATATATGACTAGGAACCACCTCGTAAAGGACTCGAACGACTATCAGCATTTGAACAAGAAGCACTCAAATAGCCAACTATATATATATATAGATATATATATATATATATATATATATATATATATATATATATATATATATATCTAGATATACAGTTTTTGCTCGACCTGCACAAAAAAGACCTGCGTTTACAAACACATATTGCACAAGAGACAGGTAGCAGCAACAACACCCTTCGGATCGGTATGGTCGGGTAACCGATTTTCCGTCTTGTGTCAGCGTTGTGACTCCTGTCTTAAATGACAGGGCCAGTTGCCAAAAGTACAGTATGTTCAGTGTTCTTAACGTCGCCAACGGACGACCACTAAACAGACAGAGCTAGGATTTTATTTCATGATGAAACAGACAGAGTTAGGGCGTTAGATTGCTTTATCAGTCGGCGAAGGTAACGGCCGGAGCGGCCTGCGACTGCTGTGGTCTCTGGTAGGTTTGATTTACAGGTAGACGCCAAGAAACTCCATCATATACCCACTTTTTCGGACCATCACTAACGGGTTACATGGCTACTAGAGCTATTTATTAGCGTTCATAACGAGCTACCAGATGTGAGACGATGTAATCGTTCCTTGCTTTGAACGTCAGTCATACCTACCGTGTATCTGACGCTATGCTAGAAAAATTCTCACGAGCCTATTGATCTTTTCTTTACGAGTATTCCGCTTGACCAATAATTATATTTGCCGGACACATTGGCCTTTGCCGCAATCTATATTTGTAAGTGACTTCATAACGAAAGGAAGTAGGAAAGTAGCTTTTACAAACCATTCGCAATGAAGCTGTAAACCTATATATATATATATATATATATATATATATATATATATATATATATATATATATATATATATATATATATATATATATATATATATATACAAATACATTAGATCCCGTTAGATTGTTCACGCCCGACCAAAAACAACAACAAGGTCGAGTACGAAGAGAACAATACCGAATTCGACTCAGTTCTTAGCACCTCTCTCCAGGGAAAAAAGGGTTATTAATAAGCATCATAGCCCGTGTGGAAATACACGCAAACAAGGGCAGTGGAGGCCGCAAATGGGACAAAGACTCCAGCGAATAGTTGGCGCACATGTGCCATGTCGAGACACATGAAATGGCCGATGAAGGAGAGCACGTTTCGGTCGAACAGCTCTTATTGCCACCGTCACATGTTAATGACTGTAAGCCAGGCAGACATAGAAAATAGGAAAAAGCCGTTAGCCTCCGTTGTGCGTACCAACATGTCTCTATTTCTATCAACATGTTTATATATATATATATATATATATATATTTTATTGTCTCTGCATATAGGTTCATAAAATGTCGTGAACACTTTTGGAGACAAGAAACATACAGACAGGCGTCAACGCGGGGGGTTTATCCACGTAGCGAGCCTCATAGTCTACAACAACCCGGACCAAGCCTTTGATTGACTGAGGCTGGCTGGCATAACGCTACAACTGCTGTATCAGTCGTAGCTGCTTCGGATGAGATGCGAACGCGATGGCGGTATTAATAACGATGGCGACTAATTCCCCATCGACAATTGTGAGTCCCGGTCCAACTTTATGACATTCTATATAGCCGGCGGCAGCAGTAGCGAAAATATCGCTAGAACCAGCTGCCATTGTTGCGGCTGCTGTTCGGCTATTGCTCTGCTTTTTCGCTAGCAGAGCCTGCGTAGCCGATCCTGTGAGGACTATGCGCGTTTCTGTATTTGTATATGTGTATATGTAGATACAGAAATTAATAGAAAAAAAAAACATATATATATATATATATATATATAAATAATTTTTTTTCATGTAGCATGTGTTTTTAAATTTTAACGCTTGGACACGCAGCGACGCTGATATAGTTTCCAAAACGAAAAGCCGCCTGGTGGGTATGGTGCTTGGTGCGAGAGGTGACGATGGTCCAACGGACGTGGACAGGGTGCGCAGGGCGAGAAACTCCAACAGCCGGTGCTGTCGGTTTTAAAACTTATTTCGCTGTTCCTCGTTACGTATTTGCAGACCGGTATCTACCACCTTATCACGAGAAGGCAGGCAGGACGAGAGAAATTGCCACAAAAAAAAAAACAGGAACAACACAAGAAAAGGAGACTGACTGAAAAGAGACTTGTGCATACACACACGACATTGTACCGACTACATTGTATTAAACTCTGTTAAATACAATGTTACCAGATTAAACTCTATTAGGTACAATGTTACCGGATTTAACTCTCTTAGGTAAAGTGTTACCGGATTAAACTCTCTTAGGTACAATGCTACCGGATTAAACTCTCTTAGGTACAATGCTACCGGATTAAACTCTCTTAGGTACAATATTACAAGCATCGTCGTGAGCAATACGCACACACGCAAAATTGCCACGCTCTACGGCGGTTGATGCAGATATAAGCAATAAGTTGTTGGCGTGATTACCGTTGTTTTCGGTGTGAGCGAAACAGTGGCGCGCCATAGTTGCCACCGGGTTTTGATCGTTGTCGTGCTTGCGTAACCCGACCAGGTCCACTAGAGCCGCATTGTCAGTCGAAACCAGATGCACAACAATGTGGATCGATTGATATTGTGCTGATACGTTATCTGCCTACGTAATGGTTTTTGTAACTTTACCTCATCGAAATTTTACACATCACTCAGGAGAGGATAGACACTCAGTCAGTGTGTTGGTGTTGCAGATTCATCTACTTGACTAATCGATAAATTATATATAAAAGCATACAAATCACGTAGATGGTGACAATAAATCACAGAAGCATCAATGTATCTTCATTAGTGACAGTGACAGCAGCAGCAACAATAGCTGTGGCAACATTCGTCGATCAATCTGCAAGCATGGCGTAAATTTAAATTTGTTTACATCGCCGCACGTTATCGAAATAGCTGAATATACTCTGCTGAAATAGTGATGGGCGCTTGCCTTGACTGCCTGCAGAGCCACTTTATTTTGATACGTAGCACATGTGTAGTCGATCGCAAAATCGTCTTTATAGCGTTAGCTAGTTAACCCGGCAGGTTGGACCGGTTATTCCTTGGAAGCAAGTAAATGGTCTACCTAATGAGGTTGGCTATAGCTACACACGACCTTGCACATTCGACCGCTGCAGCAAGTGCACATTGTGTATTTTGATTGCAGGTTATGCACTTACTATATAATCAGGAGCATCTTTTGAATACAAAACTCCTTCTATTCATAAAAAAGCGTTTACAAAGTTTTAGACGTTTCCAAAGGCAGGTCATAAAGCTTTGGCGCGGGCAGGTCTGGTAATTTTCGTAGAGACAAAGTTCGTTTCATCTAACACAGGTCACTCTAGGATTTCTGAATAGAAACATCCTTTCTCAGGTTTTTTGATCGCGAAGAAAAGCCTCGTTTAGGACACCATTCTTGATTGGTTTGGACTCTCAGAGGTAATTTTTCTGGTCAGCCTCCTGACGAGGAAGCTAAGAAAGAGCTAGCCTCTATATGTATTTACTTATATATAGCAGGCAAACCCAGTTTATCCAGACTCTATAGGATCGTTTTATGAACGCAGATCAAATCAAGATCAAGCGCAGATTCAAAATGGACTATTTCGTTTACTTGCAGTCACACAATTTGTAAAGTAATTTCCAGCCAGTCACATCGATATAACAGAATTTTGTCATTTTACTCGTACTCCTAAAGAAAATGTTTTTGCCTCCCATTTCATAAAAAAAGTAATTTTATTACGTGTTTGACAATCCGCAAGATCTGGCCAAATCAATTTATCATAAATGTATATATATATATATTCCTCGTACACGGGCTTTCAGCTACACAAACTATAGGACCATGTTGTAATAAACATAATAAATTGTAAACAAAATGCAATTATATATATATATATATATATATATATATATATATATATATATATATAGCGAGAGAGATAGAGAAAGATATAAAATATATAAAAGACAGATAGAGAGATGTGCTCTGTCTCTAAACGAAGCAGGCTTTACGGGATGCCAGATGTGGGAAGGGACAACGGCAGCAAAGGAACAAGCGGCAACGCCAGTGAAAACACAATGAAAGGGGAGCTAGAACAAATCATTATGAAACTAAATGAGATTTAATCAGCGCGAGGCAGTCGACGAGACTAAACGGTGCGTAAACATGACGGATAGATAGTCGGTAAATAGAAAAACACTATTCAGGTCAGGTACGTGCTTTACTGTCATTTCATCACTGACGGATGTCGAAGTTGTAAAAATTCTCAGTGCACCCACACATATAAAGTCTAATCTTTCTCCTCTCTCTCTTCTCTCGCCCCCCCCCCTCTCTCTCTCTCTCTCTATATATATATATATATATATATATGCGTGAAACGACTGAAAGCAAGATATCAATCATATTTATGTTACTCAAATAGAGTGTGTGTAAAAGATGGCTCATGTTACTAACAAACATCATTTGTTGTCCTGCCGTAAGCAAGATATGATATGATGATATAAAGAAAACCCAGCCCTGAATAATAAGCAGCTGCATCGGACAACGGACGTCATCAGTCATCAAATGTCACTTAGCCAAAATGGTTGGAATTCATTCACTATACTTGTACTTATTTCTACTGGCAATGCCAAGGTCTGCACGTCATTGCAAATTTATATCTTACATGCATATATATTTTTTTAAGCAACGAATACAGACTAGGTTTCTAAAATTGTTGCGCTGGACACGACCTTCTGAGACGATTCCGAATGTTCTTTCGCCCCTATACACCAAACTTAAATATGGAGTTTGACGGTATAGGAGAGCGGATTTATTGGAGCACGTTTTCCACATCAGAATAAATAACCAAACATCCCAACATTCAATTAAAATGAATGATGTGGCTCGTTTGTATCTCATCAATAGTCTGTTTGTATGGCGGATGGTCAGATGTGCACACACAAACTAAATCAATAGCAGCTTACTTCGTTGTTAAGCGCAGGCTCTTAGCGCGTGCCTTCTCGCATGCCTCCAATAAGTGTCACATTGCAAAATACGCGAACAAACATCTCTGTAACACAATAAATCTGCATCTATAGCATTTTGGACAATGGACACACACATATATACAGTTTAGGCGCATGAATACGAATATACATTTTAGGGTTGTGAATACTGGCGATAACTTTTCTGCAAAATGCCCTTAATTGTTACAGCTGTTGTAAATGCAAAAAAAATCAAATAAATATGCCGCTTGAAAAAAAATCTAAATATATATATATATATATATATATATATTTTTTTTTTTTTTTTATTTTTTAGATTTCCCGTAAGGCAATTGCCCGTGTACGGATTTTTTCATGTCATGGCTAAGTTTACTCCACTCCGGCATTTACCTTGTTTAAATTGGAAACCATGCAAACCAATTTAAGAGTGGCCGGTCTGGGGTTCGAACCCAGTCCTCCCGAATGCAAGGCAAAGGCTTTGCCACTAAGCCACCTTGCTCGGTGTCTATATATATATATATATATATATATAAATATATATTGATAGCCATCTGTGTTATAGCATATGTGCAAAGTGTTTAAACTTACTCGATTCAGTTTGTTGTCTAGAAATGTCAGTAACAACAATACTATTATTAATACTATTGTCCCCATTTCATGCGTTTTATTTCTAAACGTATTTCCACTAAAATGGGATGCTTAGTTATTTAAGTGAGAAGTACGAAGGCTTCTCAAGCCTTAAGCCTGATTGTAAATTCGTCGGTGCATACTTCACCAGGTCCTACAATATTCAGTCATACAATATACGCATTTTCTGGTTAAGAAGAGAAATAGATAGTAGAGCAGTATTTTTAACGCTATATCCAATATGTATACAAGATACTTACTATACATTTATGACTAAAACTATGTCGCTTGTTTCTAAGCTTGTAGGTATCCGCTGCTTCATATGCTTGGGATGGTTCAACACCCCATAATACCCGTCAAGGCTGTGCTTGGCTCATTGGCCTCACAGTGTGATTCTACGTGGCCTTTTTGATATCTCTAACCGTCATCCAAAAACTACCTAGACACCTTGACTAATGGCACTTCAGAACGAACTAGGCCTGACTTTTTGGGAGAGTGTACGAGACAAACGACATCCGCCAGAAATGTTATTTCGCAGCACTTTAATGTACACATCTTCTTCAACCGATCAATTTCTAGCGTATAGTAACGCAGCAATTCAGTTAGCCAACGATATGAAAGTGAATATAATTTGAACGTTTGTCGATCGTATGCATGAGAACCGTATAATAGCATCAACAATGTATGTGCACAAAACACTCGGCTGGATTGCCGCGGGCGGCAAATGGGCACCAAGTGCCCACTCTTTGAAAATGAGCTTCATGTTCTTCTCGTTAACGACCGGTACTGCACGTTAAAGTCAAACGAGGTCAAACAACAGAAGCGACGACAATAACATGGCAACAGCGACGGTAGCAGCAATACGGGAATAACTACTGCAGCAATAGCACAGTTACAGCCACACCAGGAACAACAACGACGACAACGACAGTGGTACCAACCAAACGGGAAAATGGTCTGATTACAATTCACCGCGACTGTTACTAAGACTACCACTATTATGATCCGGCGCACAGCTGCCATTGGCAGCCGGCAAACCGGTGGGAAGATGGCCAACCTCTAAGACCAAGCAGGTTGTTAGTTTGCAAGCAGGTTGCGCGCTCTGGTTAGTCTCCCGCACCCGCCGTTGTTGTTGTTGTTGTTGCAGTTGGAGCTTCTGCTTTTCTGCTGCCGTTGTTACAGCTATTGGGCTGGGCAAGCTGCGTTTGACAGTGTGACAGTGTGTACGACATGCGTGTATATACATGTGTGTCTGTGTGTGTGTGCCCGCGAATTGGCGGCCGTTCGGCCGTTAGTGTCATCATTATCGGGCTATTTTGGACACAGGCTATGGTGGACACCGCAATGGACAACGTCCGTTGCCCAGACCTTCTGCTTGTCCCGGGTTCGTTGAGTTGGGTGGGGTCCAACCATATATGCGGCCGAAAAGATAGCGGATCCCTTTAGGTATTGATCATGATGCTGCTGCTGCTGTTGCTACTTCTACTTCTGATACTACTGCTGTTCCTACGAGTGCTGATGCGGCTGATATTGATGCTGTTGTTAAGGCAGGTGCTGTCAGGAACAGCAGCAGGTATGACATCAATTGAACATCGCTACTACCATCTTCACCTACTACTAGTTTTACTACTACCACAACCACTACCACCACAGCCAATACCCTCTTGTTCCATCGATGCTAGAGACATCATCACCAAGACCACAAAGAACAACGACGCCGATTACGATCCCAGTCGCGAGGGGGACATAAGCACCGCGATCACCGCGACCTACAGCGGCCAACACGACGCCGAAAGAATGACGTGTGGCCGACAGCACCCGTCCGACAGCACCCGTCCGAGAGCTCAGTTGACCGAGCTCTCTCGGCGTGTCCGCAAGACCCACTCAGCAACCAGCCAGCCAGCCAGCCAATACCAACTGCTCACTGAAACAACTGCTCATCACAACGCTTCTACACAGGACTACGACGACGATGACTAGTGACCACGGCTTGTGCTACTGCTGCTCAGCTATTCAACCCCAGCAGTCATCTTTCACCTTCCCTTGGGCGCTGTAAATCGTCAACCTGCCTGATGGCGGCGGCCTGACGTTGAGCTGAGCGGGGACGCGCCTCTGAAGTCACCTAGGGTCAATCCTGCGCTCGCCCGATCCGCCAGCGCAGGCGTTGGGTAAAAGCAAATTGGACGAACTTCGTCATCCCCCCCCTCCCCCCATTGTTCATTTTTGAGGTAGGCAACGAGGCTTTGTGCACATACACCCATGGACGCCTCTCGCTTCCATTGCAATTTTGTCACTTTCGACTTTTCTTGTTTCTTGCTCACGGTTGCCTGTTTTTCGCTTGCTGTGGTCTGCCATCTATTTTCCCCTCTTCCCTTCTCTCTTTCTCTCTCTTTCGCTTTCGTTCTGCTTCATATCGCTTCTGTGTTCTCTTCTGTAATTGTATTTCTTTCCGTTCGTCATTTTGTCCGTCTTGTTCCTCTCTCGCTCTGCTTTTTTACTCCCCTACTACGTCTAATTCTCTCTTGTTTCAATTTTCTGTCTCAACCTCTTCCACCTGCTTCTCGATCCACCGACTTTTACTACCGTCGACTGACTGTCCATCCATCCGCGGTCAGTTTTCGTTGGCAGCAGGCATATCTCTGCAGGCCGAGGCCGATGTTTCCATTTGTTCCACTGGTATAGGGCAGGACACGGCGTTCTCGTATCTGCGATAGGCGTCAAGGGACGATGTACTTACTAGACGTATTGCCTCCAACCTGAGACTTCACGACTTCACGCCGACTATGTTCGATCTCAACACGGTGTATAACGAGGAGAGTTCGTGTTTGTTAGCTACTTCAGTATTTACTACGTTAAAAATAGATATACATATGTTCAAAGTACATGTCATGCTCATTGAGAACAGGCACAAACAAGGTGCAACATATGATGGGTTTTATTGCAGCAGGATGTGCCGCCGTCGAGTTATTTTTTGCTACCTTGCTTTGCGTTTTGTCTTGGACTAGGTCGTTCGTTTGGTACAAAGGTGACAACGTCTTGTCATTTTATGGCCACAGCGCAGATAGGACAAAGTAATGGAACTCGAGTTGTACGCTTTTCAGTTAGAGACCTCGTCGTATATTTGGTTGACACGTGTCAGTTTCATTTGTCATTTGGACGTTTTGTTTTTGGGCTTTCTGCCTGCATATATATATATATATATATATATATATATATATATATATATATCAGCTCATTTTAATATCTGTCCTCGTTTGAGGACAACCATTGTCGTCTGATTTGGCTTCTTTCCATCGTCAGTGCAGGACCGTTGGGGACAGTCTACAGCGTAGAAGTACGTATCTGCGCATACCAGCAATTTTTATTCTCTCAGAGAGTCGTTTTCTGCCGCTATGAGCAGGGTGTGTGCTATAAAAAAAAGGACAATCGTTTGGAGCTAGGTTTAAACGAAAGAAAGAAAGAAATCGTGTCGCACAGCAACTGGGCAACTCGAGCACTTCCGAGGGACGCCCCCGAGCAAGTCAAAGCTTAGGCCATGTAACAGAACCGCGGCACAAAAACAAGTACAACTGCAAACTACTTGAATATGCTTGGCACGGCCGACATGTCAGCTAGGATCCTTTAACGAGGCCCGTCTAAGGATTATACGAATACATATATATATATATATATATATATATATATATATATATATATATATATATATATATATATATATATATATATATGTATATATATATATACAAGGTGTTAAGACATTTTCTAAAAATCGATAATAAGCAGTGTGGAGCTCGTTAAAGCAAATATTTTTTTCCAATGGGACACGATCTCTAAGAAATTTGTTTCGGAGTGAGGGTTAAATTGCTACCATTTGTGACACTGGCGTTTTGGCTCGACATAGAAGCCTCTTTCTTCGTTTTTATATTGTAGTACATATTATTATATTTAAAATATATTTTGCTATAATGTATTTTGCCACAACGCCAATATTTTTCATCGGCCTTCTTTAACTTTGCGCCTTAGCCGGTGTGCTTTATCGTCGGGCACTATACGCAATTGTTCCGCAACTTTATGCGGCGTTGTTTATCACTGTTTATCCTGCAGGTGGTCCGCCACAACGATATGGATCACGTGTCAGCTTGCGGCGTAGACGAGTGTTTTTTTTTAGCCTATAGAGTAGGTGATTTAGAGGTGCATTCCCCCTCACTACGTTTCTCTCTCTCTTATTGAGCGGCGCACAGCCAACTGACCCTACCTACCCTATGCGGTGTATGTTTGTCACGTTCAGCGACCGACCAATCTATCAAGAAAGCCGCTAGCAAAGCACGTTACAGATCGTCGTTTTGGCTGAATCGACTTTGAACCGAACGCCTGCCGGTTCAGTGTCAATGGCTGGCCGCTACGAGTTTGTCGTTTGTCTCGGAAGCGTTTTCAATTGTTCACCAAGGTGCTTTCATTATGGCTTTTCCAATCGATTTTGCAGAATAATGATTGCCGATCGACCGATTGCACAACTCGCTATGGATAGCCACAGAGGCGCACTTTGGTCCCTTTGGCACGTTGCTTTTTGATACGTAGCTTGACAAAAGAACGCCCCGTACTGCTGGCTAGGGAGAGAGCTGGGTAACTAACGAATCTGCCACAATTCGGATAGCTCCGAACAGCTCAGCAGCTCAGCGCTTCGTTTCATCTGCCATTTCTACCTTTGAAATCGTAACCAAAAATGCGTTTATCCGAGTGAAAACGTGCTTTGGTTTGCGGCTAATATATCGGTTACGCAAGCGGCATTCCGTTCCGTGTCGCTAGGTAGGTAGAAGCGCGCTAGGTTAGAAGTTGTGTACACAGTATAACGAAAAGTATTCGGCTAAGCCGCAGGCTTCTAGCTGCAACTGTGTTAATCGTTGCTGGCTTCAAGGCGTAGCTGCAGCTTATTGTGCAAAGGGATCCAACGGAAACGAAACCGTATTATACACCTTAAACCTGCAAAACGGGCGCTCATTTAAGTCGAGGTGACAAACGTATGACTCAATTTTAAATAACCAGAGTTATAGTTTGTATACTTCTGTACGTGTATCAATTGTTTATAAGATAGAATAACAAATAAGCGTAACTATTTGAACTTTACTTTTCATTTTCACACGTTTACTGTCTTTCTCACTTATATGTCTATAAAACCCCCACACACTAGCCTCTGGTAACCCCGACGAAGCACAAGAATTCGAGTTTAATTTGACTCTTAATTTGATTAGGGTTAAACACTCATGAGATATTTTCTTAATGTCTACTGTACAATTTACAACTACGTTAGTTATTTCATTATAGTTGCATAGCTTGCGTCTATCTTTGCACAGGCTTGATAGGACGCAGGCTCTGCAAAACAGTCGAAGCATGTCCTAGACCCTTTAACATTTACCGACTCGTCTACGCTTATCTGTAACTCTGCGTGTTATATTCAAAACATATATGTGGTTTACTATACATATGTTAATACAAGGCAATAAGCTTAATATTCGTCCGGTGCAGATCGATATAAAGCCTCTGGAAGGAGGCTAGCTTGCAACAGCAAAATACAAGCTGAGCGCACGGCTTAGAAGACTTAAGCATATATTTTAATTTACTAGCACACAGCGTACCAACCAGATTGGTTGACGGAATGATCTATAGTTTACATGCAAAACAAGTTGTCTGACCCAACCCTTATATCGCGAGATTCGTCCGCCGACTCATTTTGTTTATATGGCAGTATTTACAGGAGATACAGCGGTAAGGCAACGACGATATGAATAGATGCATAATATTACATTTCACAACTGGCACCCAAATTGGCTTGTTTTGTGTTTCAAGCCCGTTTAACGCTGTGTGGATATGAAATTTGTGCTAAGTGAATACTATTGCACTCAGGTCATGGTGTTAATGTTACCCTAATTGCACTAGATTTGCGCAACGGTGTGTAAGTTTAAGTTGAACAATACTTTATTTGTTTGCCATATGGTTCGCGTTAATTACAGTGGTTATTGAATAGGGTTGTCAGTTATTTGTTTCTATCGTTGATACTTAGCTATCGCTAGTGATAATTGTGTTTGCTTTTCAGTTTGGCGTAAGTAAATTAACGACTTTTGAGCGACCTTTTACCGTGGTGTGGATTGATCCATGAATCGAAACATTTAAATAACACTTCAGCTCTGAATTCAAATAAAGGTCAAACATCATTCACATGCCTCCAGGCAATTTTCATATAAACATCACATGTACGCTGTACAGCAAAGAAAGCCTGCTATAGCTGGGCCGAACTGCAGAAAATGTTCTCGCAACCTACAGGACCAAATCGACTCTTGACGCTGGCTCCTGGCATTATGAATTAGTCAATAGCATTATGCTGTATGTCATATGCCTATGGAAACGCACGACTACCAGAGCTATGTACCACGTCGCCTTCTCAATAAGACGCAAAAAGCCAAACGCTCTACGTCGCCCAATAAGTCACGCAGAGTCTACAACAGCCATCCATACAAGTCTTCTCTAGACAGATTCCCTGGGATGTAGGAGATGCAGAACTAGCCTAAAGAATCCCCCTGGTCCAGCTTCGAGGCTAAGGGATCAATAATCTGTAGACTAGTTACCCGAAACGAGTGGAACCAGCAATCGAAACGCAGTCATTCTACCACGAGACTAATACTTCTTGGCTTCCTAAAGAGGATGTTACAGTCATCAACGGGTTCGTTCTTTTACGAAAGCGCCCAAATGGTAACCACTGGGTCATAGTGGTTGCGTTCAGCAATGCGTCTACCACAATGTCAAAACATATACCACATGTCCGATTCTGGAAAGGCTCGGCACTGTTACAAACGCTGTGCTTTCTGCGTTTAGCAAGAACGACTCACTTGGAACGTAACACTTGGAAATTCCCTGACATGTCACAGAGCAAGACGGCTTAGTGGCAAAGCCTTTGCGCTGCATTCTGGAGACATAGGTTCGAGACCATAGACCGGCCACTCTCTTAAGTTGATTCTTGTTGTTCCAAATTTAGACAGGGTAAATGTCGGAGTGGATTAAAATCGGCCATGAAACGAAAAACACGTACACGGGCATATTAGCCTTACGGAACTAAAAAAACACATATCAGTCAACACCCACTAGGTGCGCCTCGCAAGGGCCATAAGTTATAATCTATATATTTCCCAATCTATACATTTGTAGAGTTTATTTCGAAAACGAATCTAACCGTCACACAAAGTCGAGCTCTACAGGTCGAGCAGCCTTACTGACAAGTCAACGTGGCCAAATGAAAAAATCCGAAGAAGGCAGTACTGCGGCCACTTCCGATAAAAATCAAAGAGTAACGACTGGGTTTTAGTGGGCTTGTGAGTCTCACATAAGAAGTAAGTGGTTTTAACAAGGACACTCAGTGTGCATCATGCATTTTTAGTAAATCTTTATTAAACAAGTATACGGGATGCATGTATATATATATATATATATATATATATATGGCGCAACCAGCTAAGTACCAGCCACGTAGGCGGCATACAGACTTACTAAATCTTTCATGCAATACTGTTTAGTTGCTCTCGATAGTATAGGGTACTGGCCTGGCGTCGGACTCAACGGGCCGGAGCTCGTATGGTGATCATGGCCAACCTAACAGGACATCATTACAGGTACACTGGTGCTACTGGCGCAGGGCAGAAACAATTCTCTAGGATATGAACGTAGAGGAAAGCTGCCGTGTGTGGGAAGACCCCACACCGAGGGAACACGCAAAGACAACGACGAGCGCATCAGCATCATTATCATCACAGGGATAGAGTGTCTTGATGAGGGAGCCCATCGCCGCGCGCTAATAATACCCAACGATAAAGGAATGGCCGGGGCCGGAACCCAACTCCATTTCTCACGAGATCATTATAGTAGCTAGCAAAGTGTATGAACGGGTTACCACAACTTCTCGTCAGGCCTTCTGAGGATCGGGACGGCTCTCAGCCCCCCCCCCCCCCTATGCGAGTGCAAGGCGAGACTAGTCGTTCGACTCAGTCGGTCGACTAGAGACTAGCCCTAAATATAACGTTGTAAGGTGTTCAACAGGAACGTAGCATTGTCGCTTCTAATGTGAGCCTCCAGCGCCTGTTCCAGGCTTCTGGGAGAAGAGCCATTCACAAGGAGCAGATTCCCTCTGCTGCTTCTCCTCCTTCTCCTCCTTTTCGCCCGACTGTTTGAAGTTAAACGCTGCCGATCGCAGCAACAGTACTAAAACCGCCCCGGAGTAGACCTAGCAAAGAGTGGCAAAGTGCGTGACAATATCAAACTCCATTCGCAACACTGCCTAGGCAAATGAAGTCTAGGCCGGCGAACGGCGCCAGTCCATGCGTCCAAGAATAAACTATACTGTACGAGTAGACGCGTCAGTTATATGCGGAAGACGATACGGTTATCACCCCATCTCATGTCAGGCTACATCATAAAGCTTCGACATGTGATCACGACGCATGTTCTAAACTATTAGCCTAAAAGGCCACCCACTCAAAATATTCGACGTTAATCATGGCTCTGAGGTGGTTTTCCCAGACCGAGTACAAGCAGTCCTTAGCCGGAGGCGGGATCCGAGACACGACAGTATTGGGTAGCTGTATTGGGTCGGAATCCCACATTGGCGGCCTACACTGGCGGCAGACAAGCTGGAGTGACAGACAAGTGATTTTGTGTGTGTGTGTATGTGTACCGCATTTCTCAATTTTGTCTTAACTTAATGGGATGGTAATGCGCCATCTCTTTTTTATTGAGACATCTGTGCTCCCCGTTTTTTTTTTCGATTATGGTCGATTTCTAATCCACTCCGGCATTCACCTTGTTTAAATTGGAAACCATGAAAACCAATTTAGGTGTGGCCGGTCTGGGTCTCGAACCCAGGCCTCCCTAATGCAAGGCAAAGGCCTTTACCACTAAGCCATCTTGCTCGGTATCGCCCTTGGTATAATGCCAACCACCTGACTCTCTCTTGACTATCGCCAGTAGCAGCATGCATTGACTCACTATAGACAGAGATGCAAATCACGATGTTCCGCATAAGGTACAGAGTAGTTTGTAGGACTGCGCATCGTCCCAAGATGACATAAAATAAACACTAATCATACCATCAGTAGCCAAAATAGCATCATTGTTAACAATTACAATTTGCAGTTGACTGCGCCAACTGCCGATATACAGCATAGCACTGTTGACGCGAAACTTGAGCAACGTTTCAGGCAGTTACAAGAACAGCAACAGCATCAACCAGGTGAAATTACCGCTCCAACTCAATGTGATGGTCAAGCACAAAAAGCAAGAGGCGCATATGAAGTCGACGACACGTAACGATGAAGACCCCAAAGTGACTGCGAGACGGCTGCGATAAGCGCGAAAAGCATACTCTTTGTTAACAACAAAAAAAAACTACAGCAGCAGCAGCCATAACGACGAAAGCTAGAAACCGCAATAACCACGGACATAAAGACAACAACGGCAATATGCGTAGCCGCAATAACGACAGTAAACTCAGCAGCAGAGCAGCAGCAGCAATAACAATATTCGTGGCAACAACAATCTTAACAGAAAACTGGAGTCACCTACAGCAGGTAGTAAACAGCAGCAGCAGCAACAACAACAACAGCAACAATAGCAAACAACAACAGCGACAATAGCAAACAACAACAACAAAAATAGCAATCACAACCGCATACAACAACAGCAACAAAGCAATAGTAACAACAGCAACAGCAACAAAGCAATAATAACAACAGCAACAAAAGCAATAGTAACAACAGCAACAGCAACAAAAGCAATAATAACAACAGCAACAAAAGCAATAATAACAACAAGAACAACAAAGGAAAGCCATGATCACGCGCCACGACGACAGCGGTGCGGCGCAGCGAGCCCACAATGTCCCAACCACGACAAAAAACACAATTGCCTCATCATTCTTTATCGGTCGAAATCGTTCAGTCGAGTACAGGCGAACCGGTCATCACCACTTGGTGTCGCTCGTTGTTGCTTGCTGGCTCATCTACTCACTCACCCACGACATCGACGACAACAACAGCAACAACAAAGACAAAGACGACGACAACAACAACAACAACAACAACAACAGCAACAACAATAACAACAACAACCACAACAACACAACAACAACAACAATAACTACAACAACCACAGCAACAACAACAACAACAACAACAACAACAACAACAGCAACAACAACAACAACAACAATCACAGCAGCAGCAGCAACAACCGCAACAACAACCACAGCAACAACAACAGCCACAGCAACAACAACAACAACAACAACAACAACAACGACGACGACGACTCACTTAAGGGCGTCTTTCGGCCAGTGATGAGCCAGTGACTCACATACAGAGAGAGAGAGAGACTGCCATGCATTTTTCACACACCCAGGCACAGTAGACAGTCAGCACTCACTACGCCTCGTGAGGTTTGTCTGAGGTGCTGTTGCTGCTGCTGCTGTGGCAACGACGGCGGCGGCGGCGGCGATTGTTGCTAGCAGGAAATCGTCAGCAGGCAACAGCAGCTGCTGCTGTTGTTGTTGTTGCTGCTGCTGCTGCTGTTGTTGTTGTAGCTGTTCTCACTACCGGCGGCCGTCGACAGGATCTCGACGTCACAACGAAGTGCAGCGGTTGCAGCGGGCGTCAATGGCCATCAGAGAGCCACGCTGTTCGTGTGGTGGTGGTGGTAGTGGTGGTGGTGATGGTGGTAACAGAGCTGACAGCCAAGCAGGCAAGCAGACAGGTCTGCAAGCAGAGCGTCGGGCACGCCGCTCGACGCATTGTCGTCGTCGTCGTCGGCGTTGAGTATCAAGCATTGGCGTTTGGCATTGGCCGCCAGCAGCAGCAGCAACAGCAACAGCAGAAGCAGCAGCAGCAGCGACGTAGACGTCAGAACACCAGCACAGCAGCAGCAGCAGCAACAGCAGCAGAAAACAAGCGAACGCTTGCGAACATCTATTGTGGTGTCGGCAAACGCTGCTATGCTGACTGACCACCACCGATACATCGAGACAGAGAAGACCGGCAGGAGACCGGCAAATAGGCTGATAGGCAGACAGATCGACAGACGGACAGACGGACAGAAAAACACACCGAGCGACAGGCCGAAAAACGAAAGAAAGCCGAACGCGCGATGCGTCGACGTGCCGCTTGTTGCTCATTGTTGCTCATCATTGTTCGTGTTCGTTATGAACAGCGGCGGCGTCGTCGTCGTCGGCGTCTTCTGTGTCGGAGTCATTGTCGCCATGAAGAAGGCGTTGCGTTGCGTCTGTAGCCTAGTGTCTACCGAAGTCACGCCCGACAACGAATGTCTTTATATATATATATATATATATATATATATATATATTTATATATACATATCTACGTTTGTTGTAGATGGCGATGTCGATGGGACGACGGCGTCTACGGAGGAGAACAACAACAACACCGCCACCAACAACAGCAACAACAACAACAGCAACAGCAGCAACAACAACAACAACAGCAGCAGAGACAACAACAGCAACAACAACAGCGACAACAACAACGATGTCTGACAACGAGAAAAAGCCTAAACAAACTTAGCATTTTTATTACCGTACGGCTGCTAGATTAAGGCCTTCGATCGCATGCAGACAAAAAGCACATGCACAACGACGGCGAAAATCATATTCTCCTAGAGTGTACATTGAAAAAGTTTGGCAGAGGCGTTTACGTTATGATATTATTTGATAATTTCTGTAAAGCCCACTCTGAGTAGCGTCTATGAGTGTGCTAAGCTGTGGCTGCTTCTACTTGGCGTTTTGTCGTTTATCCTACGGCCGTAAGAGAAACACGCAATACTTTTGTTTGTTTGACTAAACATGGTCAACAACTTAGATTTACAGCAACAACAACAACAACAACAACAACAATAATAACGCGAAACGTACGCACGTTGCTGGCACCCAGGAAGAACGACGTTCATGCCATGTATACGTGTAAATGAACTCCTTAAGTCTCCATACGAGCTTAACTACTTTCAGCCATCAAGTCTCTTATTATCGTTATTAACCCGCCTCGATTCATTTGTACTGCGCGCGGTAACAATGCAAGTTGCTGCTGCTGTTGTTGTCGTCGTCTTTCTATACTGCTCATTTCTGAGCTAGGTGGCTAGGCTTACTTTTGCTAAGCATTACTATCTGCTTATAAATAAACGCGTTTAGTTAATAGAAAGTAAGCGATAAAATATTCGAGACGTATACGCGCCGTATACAACATGTAGACACTACGAAGGCGAATCAGCCTGGCGAACGTTCAACCTGGCTTCCAATGGTAGGTAACGTTCATTGCTGAAGCGTCATCGACAAAGAAGATGGAAGGCAGACGTAAAACAAGACTACTACTATAAATTGAAATGATCAACTAACAATTGGTCAACTGGTATCAATCATCGCATTCAAGTTGACGCACAGAATCGATTTTCCAAGGTGGCTCATATATGGTATTCTATTGAGTTGTCGTCGTCGTCGTCGTATTGATGTTCTTATTGCCGCTGTTGCTGCTGCTCCTCTTATCATATTTTTTTTTAGATTATCCGAAAGGCTAATGATCACATACGGTTTTTCACGTCATGGCTAATTTTCAATCCACTCCGGCAATTACCTTGTCTAAATTGGAAACCATGCAAACCAATTTAAGAGAGTGGCCGGTCTGGGTCTCGAACCCAGTCCTCCCGAATGCAAGGCAAAGGCGCTTTGCCACGAAGCCATCTTGCTCGGTACTGTTTCTCAAGGTTCTGTTGTTCGATTTTCCATAACTACCGCCCCCCCCCGCCCCCCCCCCCCCCCCCCCGGTGCTCGTTGTGGCTCTTTGCAGGCGTGCCGTCGTGTTTGCAGTGATTTGCCGGTGTTTACGTAGAGCCCGTTTCCCTATTCCGAGCACTACCTTCTCCCCCCCCCTTCTAGCCGTCTCCTCCCTCCACTCTCTCTTTCTTTAACTCTCTCTCTCGCTCCTGTCGCTTTCCCTCCTCCCCTATCTGTTGCCTTCTTTGTTGCTTTCTTCGCTCACTCCCTCTCTCTCTCTCTCTCCTTCCTACATGGATCCCCTTTCGCTTTTACCCTTCCCTCTTCCTCGATTTCCCTCTCCCGCATGACCACATGCGACTACGGCGATGATGTGGACGACCATTAGTTAACCTCTAACTCTCTGTTTCGTCGTCCGTCGTTGTCTGTCGCGAGCGAGCGGCTTCATACAGTCCAGCTGACGGCGGCATCACCTTTGTTGGCGGCGACGACGACGACGACGACTGCGATGACGGTCACGATGACAGGCGACGGTGGCACCAAGCAGTCTGCCGAAGCTGCTATTGTAGCCAAATACCATCAGCAAATGCATCATTGCCACCACCATCATCATCATTAGCAGCAGCAGCAGCAACAACAACAACAACGACCACGACGACGACGAGGACTAAAACAGTAACAACAACCACGTCACACTGGTCGTCCCTGCCTCCATCGTTCGTTACATCTCTCTCCCCCTCTCCCTCTCCGCTCCCACTCTCTCCCTTTTCTGCTCTCTTCTCTCTCTGCTTTGCTCTCTCTCTCTTGTCTCCCCCTCTCTCGTTCTGTGTTCCTCTCTCTCCCCCCCCTCTCGTTCTGTGTTCCTCTCTCTCTCCCCTCTCCCGTTCTGTGTTCCTCTCTCTCTCCCTCTCTCTAGGCTTCAGAAGCCGGCCTCCTCTCCCGCCTGCTGCTTCCCTTTACTTCTCGTCGTCGTACTGTTGGAGGAGTATAGACGTCGAATGTATCGTAGTAGTAGTACTAGTAGTAGTAGTAGAAGTAGTTTGAGTTGAAACGTCGGCCCTGCTGGTGTGGTTGGTGTTGGTGCTTGTTATAGTAGGCGAGTCGACCATGTAGTTGTTGCAGTAGTCGTCGCAGCAGCTGCAATGGCAACAGCGGCTGCTGCTGCTGTTGCCATTGCAGTTGTGTCCGCTGTCAGCATGACCATGGGGCGTTGCCGTTGCTGTACGGGTACTAACTGCTACTACTACGAGCAGAAGACACCTACCTACTACTACTTACTACTGCTCAAGGCCACTCCAGGCGAAACATTGCGCCAATGCGAGAATACGCATGCCAGCATCGTAGAAGTAGTCGTAGCAGTTAGTTGTTGTTGTTGCTTTAGTAGGGCTAATGATGAAGCTTTTTTAAAGGTTTATAAGTGTAGATCTATAATTTACTCAAATCTAGGCGAAAATAAATGAGTTATATATATATATATATATATATATATATATATATATATGCATGTTAAACAATGTTACAGTTGTGAGGTCGGAACGTATTGTCGCAATTTGTTTTAAAACATTACATTACCCCATGCCGCTTAAAATAGATGCCGTGTTCTCCCTCTGCAAACAGCCAAAGAAAGAAGAAGAACCTGCCTCCAGAATTGACTCTCTCTTCGTTCGCTCGTAACCTCAAACATATATATATATATATACATACATACATACAAAGGTTTATTAATATGTACAAGTATCATAATAACTGACATAATCGTGTTTAATTCTTGCAGTTGTTATGATTAGTAGTTCTGAAGCTTTTTAAAAAAATCTTAAATTGTGTCAGCATTTCCGTTATATATATATGTACATATATGTATATATACAGGTACATATATGTATATATACAGGTACATATATATATATATATATATATATATATATATATATATATAGATTATTACAATTATTGTTACTAACACTAAGTCATTTAATAAAAGCACACTTTGTAAACGAATAGAATAGCTTCACACCTAGCAAGCGGAGATGATGATACAATTTAAAATCATAGACGTTTCTTAAATTTCTTTGGGAATGCATAAAAATGGAAGCCTAAGTGAACGCAAGGGTTTTGTTTGTGCAAGGAAAACGATGGCGCTCCTACACAAAACTATAAATAACTATAAATACTAAGCATACCCGTAAGAACACTTGCACTGCCATGAGCTCGTGTGCAAGGTAAAGGGCTAAAACATAAGGAACATGCACGTACTCCCGGACATAAGCGTTCACGATCAGTTTTTTGTCATCAAACACAAGCATTATTCTGTACTATTTAAAACCCTGCAAAGACAACTTCGTTGCATATTATAGAGCTAAGGATAGCTCGTGGATACAGTTCCAAATTTTCCTCTAAACTTATAGAACCCGAGTGGTTCATTATGGTTCTGCTGAACTTTAAAGATGACCTCAACCTCAATAATAGGCGCCATTCATGTTCGACTAGAGATTGCCCCTAGTGCAGAAAGCTAGCAAGGCGATATAGCAGCTTTGTGGGCTTGAGTTTCATGTTTTATCAGTACGTTAAGTACGTGGGATTAGCAGACCCACTTTCCTACCTGGATGACCCGTACACTGCTCAGTAGCAATCCAGAGCCGATTTTTGTGGCGCCGGCAGCCTACGTGCCTTTAAACAGTATAGGTTGTAGCCTATCTGAAAACCTTACCAAACAAATATACAAGGTGGAAATTCTGGACTCTACCATATTTTTGGACGTGGTTGGTTTAGTCTTGGAGAAGAAGGGTAAACAAATACACCTTCCTATATCTCTATAATCTCATGAGCCACCTGAGCAAGCGTAGAACTTCATTTCTTCGGTATTTGTTTGGGGCACAAAATGTAGTCTATGTCCGATCAGGAAAGAGAATACAGGGAAAAAATCCATATTTTTCCTTGTATTCTCGAAATAATATTTGCTCTCCATTTTGACATAGATCCTTGGACATAAACTAGCCTACCCGTGAGACTGGCTAAAGTAAGCGACCGGACCTGATTTGTCATCATCACTAGTGTGAGCGGTCAACTAAACAATATTTGGTTGAAGAAAAGTCAATTCTTTTGTCTGCTGGGAAGTTGGAACCAGATGCAGCTGCTTAGAGAACCCTTCCGTCGATATGCAAGTCAGATTAGAACCTAATATTCGTCTTTCGACGTAATATTTGTCTAAGACCAGGTTCGGCTGAATCTGATTTCTTCCGAATGCGCGTATGCATTTGCGCTCGACACATTTATCTTCGAAAATTCGACGCGACTTCGCATTTAAGCGACGATTTTCGCAGATAGTGGACTGAGGCTAGGCGTGTTTAAACGAAAAGTGTGCGGAAGCTAGGGATGAGTGGGCATCAATGGCCTAAAACCGGTTGCAGATCGGCGGGGCACTTCTCGTCCGGCATTCCTACTGTATGACCGTCAACTTAGATCGTCAATGCAAAGACACTGGGCAAGAGCTAAGAGCAGGGCTACGCTCAACACTGTTCACGCTTCAACAAATAGCATTTGAGCGAGAATTAAATAACACCAGACGTATGCCCACTGTGCTATTCGCTCGGCTACGGAGCAACAACACCAAGGCTAACAACGCGTATAAAAAACGACAACAGTAATATGACAACAAGAAATATTCTTGCAGTCATGTAAACATAGATTTTTTTTTTTTGTATGTTCATTTTGTCTGCACGGACACTGTAGAACCTATTAAATCTCTGTCGCCCGACCTGGCAGTATATTTACAGATTGTACATATACAGGCAGTAATTACGTTTAGCTGCTGATCCCTACGTGATGCCGCCGCTGTCGTCGGCTGTTGGAGAAACTGGCGAAAGTTGATGTGGAAGGGGAATTGCGAACATGCGTCAGCCAAATGCCGCTTAAGGCGGATTAAGTCCGATTGACGTTGAAGAGACGTCTAAAGTCTCAAGTGAACTCGAGCGTTTCTTTGTAGCTATATTACACTGCGCCACATGTCGAGTGGTGGTGGTGGTGGTGGTCGTCTACAGAAGATGAGCAAAGGGCTAAGAAGAAAAACAGACAAAAGAAGCAGCCGCAACGGGGTTATTACTACTACGACTACTACAACTACCACTACCACTACAACGTTGTTGCCATGCGTTGATGGCAACTACTACGTTGGCGGCAACATAAGCTTCTACTTTAAGCATAGGCTGGCAACAACAACGGCAACAATAAAAAGACTAAGAATAAATATGGGCTCTCGTGAACGCATCCAGCAACGGCAGCGACAACGACAGCAGTTCCGCCGTGCACCCCGCACAGTGGTAACTGTTAGAAAAGACGTACTATTTATTAGTAGCACCACATGCAAACAAATTGTCGGCCGCCTCGATGCTGCGTCCAGCAACATCATAGCGACGTGACTCGTCTGCTGTTGCCAGCCAAACGCAATCCCACGCAAGCCCAGAAAACAGCGACACGCTACGTCCTGCTGACACCAGTTGAGAAGCAGAACGTCGTCAACGCGTTGTGATTTAACTACATATACTGAATGCATATATGCATATATATATATATATATATATATATATATATATATATATATATATATATATATATATATATTCACATATGTGTAGGTTTGCCACAACACAACTCACTATGTCAGCCAGAGTAAGCTCGAATAAATCTGTCCGCCGCTTCTTACGGTGGGAGAAATGTATGCTGTACATGCATGCGATAGAACTACAACGCCAGCTCAGCCTGACCTTGCTTGAAGTTGTTATCCACGTAATTGTCGGAAATGCATTGTAAAAGGCCTCCTAGTGCCCAATCACAGTTCTATCTTCGACTAAAGGGCGGCGACTTTCTGTTGAGGTTTTTGTCGTAATATAGATAATGAACATTCGATCTGCGTGCAAAATTCCGTGCGGATACAAAGACGCAGAGTAAGCTGTGTAACGCAAACGCGCAGCTCAACTTTGGCGCGTCTGAGCGCATTAAACTAGATTTAGAATTCTACAAAAGTCAGTCAGGCGTATCGCTGATCATTGTACGCAATTGTAGACAATTTTAGCCCGATAGAAAACTGGTGCGGAACGACGTCCGACAATCCAGGTAGTTTTCGATGCTACAATATCTGTAAAGCCTGTTTGATGCCATTCTCTGAAAATGACAAACATTCTTAAGCCTAATGAGGACATGCCCGACTGAACACTTAAAGAGCACAACGTTCCTGGATAGACCGCGTAGAAGCTGCATTCCGTTCCATGCAAAAGCTGTAATTGAATTGTGAACACAACAGTAACTCACACTGAGGGCGGTTGGAAGTCCCGTATGCAAATGAAAGGCAAATATTTGACTTTGATAGTGAACGTTGCGTGACGATGTGATCTCGGTCTCTTCAAATGTATCCATGACCCTGACTTTATAATACGGTTTATATGCCTGACTACGCCTGGAATGGGGATAGATACTCTGAACGAAGTTTGAAATAAACATATGAACGACAAATCAGAAATATCAAACGCCAACCAAAAGCACGACCTATGTTGCTTCTTCAGCACAATTTAATGATATGTGAATCTGCTCAGACTACACCTGATTACAGTCTGCAATGGGACTAGATGTCGAGGACGGAGGATGCGGTAAAAACATAAACGATATTAGAAAAACCAACAGGAAACCAGGTGCATGTGTTTTTTGCTTCTTCTGTAAATTTTAATTCTGCACAAAAGGGATACTTCGATACGCTCGGAATACAATATTTCGTTATGGGTTTCTTAGAATTTTTATATCGACTGCCACGTAGCTGGTGTTAATTGTCAGCACATTTTCTTGACACATGACCTGCTGCTAAAACCAAGTAAGACCCCTACACCTACACGGTTTTTCTCGGCAGAGCGGTGGCAATTACATCAAGCTTCATCATCAGAGAAAAATGCTCTAAGTATAATCAAGCCCACGTATTTTTAGTTTCTGACTGGTTAGGGCCGACTATTCGCCAAGACTTAGCATTGTCATGCTGGGACATTATGGGAACGGGCTTTTTCCAGCAGGTCAACATAGCTGCAAGATCATTCTTAGCCAGACCAAACAACATCAACGAGAAGACGAAACTATAGCAAAGCCAAACATAAACCCTCCATAAACAACCCTTAGCTGTTCTGGGCGGCTGCGGCGTAATGCATACCTAGATCGTCCATGAATGTGTCGAGCTTTTTACAACGATCATGCACATGGTCTCTATACAAGGCGTGGATTCCTCAAGACTATAGGACTCGCTGAGTGTAAATCAACACGCCTTTCGTACGCCTAATCTATTTCTGAATGATTTTCTAGACTTGAATAAAGCATTTAGAAATGCTGAATTGAGATTAGTAGCCGACATCCAGTAGGCAATAGGCGTCCTAAAGATTTGGAGTCATCACGAGCAAAACCTTGAGGCGCACTCCGTTGGCAGCCTAAGCTATCACTTCATATTTGTGCATGTGGAGCATCTGTGTGCTTCAACCGCCTACATGCTTAAGGCATTCGCTCACCATGCGTTTGGTGTGACCTAAACCTACTCGAGGCAGCAGGTCCTCTCGAGGCAGCAGGAAGTTGCAGACTCATTTCGGTGTCGACTCGAGGCTCCACAAAGTCTAATAGCTATACGGGGGACAATTGACAACATGTTGTGGACACGCCAGTCTTAAAAGCTGCAAAGGTGTACCTAAGTAAACGACCAAACAGAACAGGCTCATAGACAACTCATATCACAGCCGAAGACGGGCTGAAGACTGACAACAGAAGAGAGGCAAAGAAAACGAAAAATACAACAAAACGAAAAAAACGCGCGAATTGAAGGTGGTCGGTCGCTGTCGGTATTGTATGTATACACGTCGACGAAACGTTTTACGTTTCGTGGGGGTTCGTCCGTGTCGTGTCGGCAGGCACGCCCTGTCCCGGCGAGTGCCCTGCTTATCAAATCAATCCTCGAATGGCGAACAAGCATAAGAAGAAGAAGGAGGAGGAGGAGAAGATAGACAAAAATGTATAGCAGGAGCATAAACACTTCTGATTTTCGAGATCCAGGAGAACCGTCCGGCGGTCACACGAAAACAGCGTAACAAAAAGGAACGTTCGATTGCGGCGAACGAAAGCGCGGCGGTAATATAAATTGCAACAGCAGCAGCAACAACAACAATAATAACAACAACAGCAACAACAACAACAACAGCAACAACTGCAACAACAACAACAACAACAAAAAGAGGCCATCACAAGGGCAACAACAACGACAGCATGACCTCAGTATGAATGGCCAACTGAGCGACAACTAATAACTTTCAAGGTGCAAGAACGACGACGAGATGCAACAACAATGCAGCACAAACAAGCACACAATCATGGTGGTAGTGATAATAATATGATAACAGTGAGTAGCAACTGAAAAAGTTGCAACAAAGCAAATAATAGTAATAATAATAATAATCAAGGTGGCGTTGATTGCAGCGTCGGCAACAGCTGTAACATTATCGCCAGCAGCAGCAGCAGCCATGCTATCTACAAAAACTATCTGCCTACGACTACAATGGATGGTCTTGATGTTCATCTTTATTAACACCACCGCATTTATCATGATTGCCATCGTCGTTGTTGTCGTCATTGTCCCCGACAACCACGATACAATGTGGCAATGCAAAACAGTAACGGCAAGAGTATTAGATAGTTTTGTTCAGTGGTCAGCAAAGCAAAATTCGGTACATTGACCGAGTATTACAACAACAACAACAACAACAACAACAACCTCGACAACAACAGCAACAACAACAACATCAACAGCTGTAGCACTATTCAATGGAGTATGCAACAGCAATGCATTGTGACTACTTGGTCACCAACATTACCAACGATGGCTGCCAACCGAAACTCAACCAGCATAGCATCACAACAAGGTCTCCTCCACGACAACAACCGCAGACAGCGACGTCCCTAATAGCAGTAGCATTATGGAGAATAATAACAACAACATGAGTATAATTAAAGAAAGGACGATAAAGAGACAAAAGAAACATAACGTGATAATGATTTTGATGATGGTGGTAGGTAATAATGAAAATTAAAAAAAAGAAGAAGACAACAAAAAAATAGAGAGAGAAAATGAACAGAAGAACAGCAATGATGCAGCACCGAAAACAACAATCCTACAAACAACAGTCGCAGCCGCAGCAACAACAACCTTAGCAGTCGCAACAACAGTGTCATCAGCAGCAGCAGCAGTAGCAGTAACAACATCGGAAACAACCATAACACCAGCAACAACATCAACTGCAATAGCAACAACAACAACAACAATAGCGGCAGCCACGACAACAAAAGCAAGAACAACAACTACAACAATAATAGCAGTAACAACAACAATAGCAGCAACAAAAGCGGCATCACCCACAACAACAGCATCAGCAACAACAACAACATCAACAATAGCAGAAGCAACAACAGCATCACCAACAGACTCAACAACAACAACAACATCATCGGCTGTAGCATCAGCAGTAAGTGCCTCGATCCATAGTCATCGCGGTGATGCGGTGACTGCGGCATTCATGGCGGCGGCGGCACATCAGGCACACTGCCCCGATATGCACGATAAGCATTCTTTGCCGTGCCTTTCTCTCTCCTTCCCCGCCGCCGCTGCAGCGTTTGCTATTGTTGTTGTTGTCGTCGTCGTCGTCGTTGTTGTTGTTGTTGTTGTTGTCGTCGTTGTCGTTGTTGTTGTCGTTGTTGTTGTCAAGTGGTTGTGGAACGACTACAGCGACACTGATCAGCGTCGACTGAATGAAGGAAGAATGGAAAAAGGAACGAAGGACGGACGGACGGACGGATAGAATGAATGATCGATTGATTGATTGATCGACTGCTCGATCAAAGGAACACACCAACCAAATAACCGAGTAGGCGACGACGACGACGATCAAGAAAGCGAGCGGATCGGGCAGGCGGACGTGTGGGCGGATAGACGGTTGGGTGGTCATTTGGATAAACCACGTGGTGGGAATGGGGGCAAGGGGCGGGGGGCCAGAGGAGACGGGGAGGGGGGACGGGAAGCGGGAAGGGGGAGACGGGGAGGGGGAAGGGGGAGACGGGGAGGGGAAGGGGGGAGACGGGGAGGGGAAAGGGGGAGACGGGGAGGGGGGAGACAGGGAGGGCACGTCGGCGGCCAAAAGGCAAACGCAGTAGAAGTAGTGCAAAAAGATGAACAGAAAGAAGAGAGAAGCGACGCTGCTGCTGCTGCTGTTGCTGCGGACGGAGGCCGAGTCGGTAGGCGGGAACGACGCGACGCTCTGTTAGAAGACAAAGAAGAAGAAGGCCGGTTTCGTCGACGCTCGCGACGCTGGCCGGCCGATCGAACGCGAAAGTTATACATTCCGATGATAACTATTATTACTACTACTACTACTACTACTACTACTACTACGACGACGACGACTGTGCGATGTGTGTCATGATTGTGGCACAACTGCTTTTTTGTCGTCGTTCTTATGATGGTTATTGTTGTCGTTGTTGCTCCCACTGCTGCTTTAACTATTGCTATTGTCATCGCTGTTGTTGTTGTCCATGTAGTTGTTGTTGTTGCCATCGTTGTTGTCCCTGCTGTCGTTGTTGATGTTGTTGCTGCTGCTATCATTTATGTTGCAGTTTTTTCTTGTAGTTGTTGTCGTTGTGATACTGTTGCTACTATCTGTGTTGCTATTCCCATTGTTGTTGTTGCTGTTGCTGTTGTTGTTGTTGTTGTTGTTGTTGCTGTTTTTACTGTTCCCATCATTGTTGTTGTTGTGCTGGCTCAGTGTGATTGACAGACAGATAGACAGACCGGACCAGCCGACGACGACTGGCCAACTGACAATCCGTCCGTCTGTCCGTCGAAAAGTTTGAGCCACCACCGACGACAGATCATAAAAGATCCGACGACAGACAAAAAACGTTGACGGAGTTCTCTTTTCTTTTCAATTAGTCGGCGGCAAATGCAGCTTGCGAGGGCGGACAGCCGCGAGGTCAGGAAACCGAACATCGTCGGTTGTCGTCAAGCCCGCAGCTGCAGCAGCAGCAACAGCAGCAGGGCCAGTAATCTATTGATGAATCCAGGCCGTAGTCGTCTATCCGTCCATCAACGACGCCCCGAAGGGACCATCTACGAGCTATCTATTCAACAATCAAGCTATAGATACCCTGGCATCCATCAATCAACCAATCGATCCACCAATCAACCAGCCATCAAGTCATCAACTCGGATAATGGATGTGGTGATGAATTGTGCATTGTGTGACAATTGTATACACGACTCCAGGCGTAGACGAGACAAACCGGCGGAGGTTCACAAAAAATCTGCTGCTGTGTGCGCCACTCTAAGTTTGATAGGTCTTATAACCCGACACTAAAACCTCTCAGCGTCCCGTCAAGGTATCCTTAGCATAATTGAACCCACTTCTTCATAGTATGGGCTGACACACATATATGAGCGCATATATATATATATATATATATATATGTATAATTGAAACTTGCCCTATATAGTACAATTTGTATATGATCAATTTTGTGATTTAAAATTTATTAGGAATACAAATAAAGCGACAATTGTCTCCCGAAAACGCGTGTATCGCGATAACAGTGCCGAAAATTGTGACAATTGAAAGGGTAATTCGAGCGACAATTATAATGGTAGTGATGTCAATATTGGGTGACAGCCATAAAGAGGATGAAGAGGTTCTCAATTCAGGGTCATGGTGGTCGTGGTGAGGGAGATAGGGTTTTAATAGTGGTGGTGGTGATGGTGGGTTGCTGTGATCGTAGTGGTGTGCGTGGGGTGTTGATTATGGTGGTGGCGGGAAAGACCAATAACTATACATATACATATTGTTTATTTCGCAATAACTTTGCATTTCAAGATGGTACATAATTACAATACAATCATCATTATACTCAATTTCAACACTTTAGCGACCGTCCCACCGGGCAAGGAAGTGCAAAGACCGCCGATGCGACTGGCAGCTCGCTGCGTGGTATTTGGCGCATACCTGCGAGCAGAACCGGCAACGACATTGATCGCCAACTTGGTGAGATCCTTGAGTCGAACACACCAAGTGATGATAGCCATGTACAATGTACCTTGTGTACACGTGCCGGCTAGTGCATGCCATTCCATCCCAAAGCTCTCTGGTGAGGCACACATCTAACTGCGCTACCTCAGCCGTGGCCTCGGTCACTTTTCCCTGCCACTCTAACAAAAATCGCTGAAGTGGCATTGTAATAGGTGACTTAAGCCTGACTAATTGTTTCCACTGCCGGTCCGCAACCCGCTAGCAGGTACACAGATTCCTTGCCGTCCGCGGCAAGCAAAGAACGCGCTTCATATATATTGTGAAGCAGCTTTCTAGCTGCGCAAAATGTGCCGCGGAAAGATGGCCCCACACCCTGCCAAGGCTGTAGCTCAACATTGGCACTCTCTTAAGCTCAAAAAGACGCAATGCGGCACTCAGAGACAGTCGTCGAAGGTCTCTCGCCTCTGTGTGAATAGAAGCAATAGCCGCCCGACACCAGTCCAGACACCTATACAGACCAATAACTATAGGGAAATAAAAAGCAAAATGTATTACAGTGCGGCGAATCACCCTTATGCGGGAAACAGATATGCAACATGGACGATCGAGAAAGGAAAGAGGAACACCTCGAAATCTAAGGTATAAGCAGATCAATAAATGGACACCGTAACAAAGAGAGAGAGAGAGAGGAATATACTGTGAAACAGAGAATATGGGAAACTGGGGGAGAGACAGAGAGCAAGAGGTAAAAACAAGAGGAGATGAGAGAACGAGGGAAGAACGAAGATAAAATTAGTTTGAATTTGCTGAAAAACGCACTCCCCCTTTCGCGACGGCGGCGCTGCCGATTTTTGTTGCCGATTGAGGTTTACTCGGTGCTGATAAAAGCAGCACTGCGTTTCGAAATAAGTTGCATGCGTGCCCAAACAGAACGACTTTGTTGAAGTGAGCTACAAGAACCCGACAGTTGTGCGTTTAAGAACTGAACGACCACCGACCGACTTCCTCGGCTCTGGCCTGGCTATTCGGCCAAGCTTCAACGGTTCAATCTGTCGTAGCAAGTTGTAGTGGCAGTAAAAGAAATCAAAGCCAAGAAATAGAAAACACGTAGTAACGGTATTCACAGCAGTATCACCACGACTAGAACCACCAAAGGCATGGGGCCCTGCACGAGGCCCCAAAGGTTCGTTATCCGTTTCGTCTAGCAAGCAGTAGAGCTGCAGTTAGTTCTCTCAATTCTACCGATTGAAACAACGGCGTGATCGTTTCTGTAAGCTACGCATCTACTTTTCGGTATAGGTGACCGCCTATTGTCAGTCGTAATGTGTCGAACATTTGCAATTCTAACGACTATACAAACGACTGCGTATTGCTATCGAGATTAGATCGCATACTATTACGATACAGCAACCAGAGCACTAAATCAATAGCGCGTTCACGCTAACTACTCGCGTTGGTGATCAGTAGCACCAACTTAACGTAGCTAATGACGAATTGATTGCAGCGGCAATGCGGGTAATTATTTCATTCTGCACTCCTTTGGTATTACGCACTAATTATAGGCATCTGTCTACATAGGCTAGATGTGAGTAGCTACATATATATATATATATATATATATATATATATATATATATTATATAGTTAAGTAAAGCAGCAAAACCAGAATAGTCTGCAAAGTGAACACCATGCTGAAGATACTCAGAATACCTTCTCTCACAATTTCAGAGGGCAAAAAAGAGACTGACACTGTCACCGTCCTTATGCGCACTGGCCAACGAGTACCGCGTAGGAATTGCGCTATGATACTAAAAGCTAAGTTAGTTTCTAAAAAGTACGAATGCGATCTCCAAAAAGAAACACAGTCTCGGAAGCAACACCTTCACAGCACCGGTTTGCAAGGCAATGTTTACGAATGCTACGTTAGCGCTGGGAAGACCCAATGGTGTCTTCTTTGTCGCATTCGTGGAGATCAAAAGGCTAAAATGCATTCCATGATACCCTAATTATGACGGGCACTTTTTTTTTCTTACGTCAATATCAATATAAAATGAGCAAGTATTAAGTGTACGAGCACGTGTTTTTTTTTTCTACGTAACTGATTTTATATTTTTATTTTGCTATAAATATTTGTGAAAGAAAAATTATTTTCGTACAATGAGAGGCCATTGTTGGAGTGTTGGATTATCGCAGACTTATATGAGGAGTTACTTGGCGTAAGAAAAATACTATGTGCGTAGCAGTTGGAATGCCGCCAATGTACAAAATACATCTCTAATCGCTTATGCCATTAGGTATGTCATTTATGTGTATAAGTATCTGGACATTATAATAAGCGCATACACACATATTTCCTCTCATGAAACTCGTTAAGTTAAAAAAAAAGTCGTTCGGCACCCATAACACTAAATTATTGTCTACGAGATTTTCAGAGCCATAGTCGTTATTGTAATAATACATACAGATATACAACACGTACCTTAAACGTGGCTCACTAAAAGCTGAAGGAAACGCAGTGAACCATTGGCCTATTCTCTTATTGCGTGCTGCATAAAGGCAGAGGACTGAAGATGATACAATGGTAAACATACAGTAGCCTAGCAGATGGTCAGTCCCCAGATTGCGCCCCAGAGGCCGCTCCCCAGATTACAGAAAGCTAGCACAAAACCAGCTCAAGCTATTATTTTGGGCCCTAAAGAGTGCGCATGGTGCGGAGGGAATGCCTTTTCATGCTCTTAATGGCTTGCTTTCTAGAGAGTACGATAGAACCTTTACTAGTTTCGTTGTCGAGCCCGGTGGCGTGGTGGCATGCGTCTGCGCCTCGCGACCGGAGGAGACACATAGGTGCGCGGGTTCGAGCCCCACCGTTGCACCGATTTGTATTTATGGGGGTCCGTCTGTGAAGCAATGCGCAAAGCAGTCCCATGGACGTTAAATCTTGGCTGAGAGTCAGCCCCGAAAGGATTTTTTAAAACGTTTTGTGGCAAGCTTACCCTAAAGAAATTTTTAACTCCACTGCACTAAGCACGGGTTTCCAGAAGTCTACGTTGATTTACTGTCGTCATGTTTCTCATATAGGAGGTACTGTCCTGTGCTTAAGCGTGATTAAAAAAACCTGGCCTAAGCATCTCTGCGGAGATCGCTCCTAATTGCGAAAAATTGTCATCTTAGCATGTGGTTGAGACAAGGAGAGAGCTGCACTCCGTTCGTAGCCAGCTCAGGAATATTGAAATTTTCGCGAACATTTGCGGATGTCTTAAACCGGACACATCTGGGCTATTTCGCTCAGTGGACTAATATCTTACCCTTACATTCCAACAGGTGACTCATTTCCTCTTGTGATTGGGATTTAAGGTTTTATAAAATTGTCAGGCAGTGAATACAAGCTTCCCCAAAAAATTCGGTAGTGCGTGAAATAAAAAGAATACAAATAATACACGCTCGTGTGTGTGTAAACATGTAACTATAGTTTTTTTGTGTTCAATATTGTGAACTTGCTGCAGAAAATTGCTATTGGCGTTATGATGTGACATTGACTGCTTACAGTTTTTTACGAGAGCATAAGCATTGTGAGCATTGCAGCTTCGGCAGCACATCACAATTGCATTTCGAATCTTTTATTTTGTCAGTCTGCTGCCATAGGCATCTCTGTTTTTGGCATTGTTGCACTCTCAAAATATGGACTCCGCGTATACATGAGCACAGAAAGGCCCCTCTCCCGACTTTTAAGTGAATCGATAGAAGTGCGCACGTACGCCTGTTCAAAACATCTAAAAATAAGCCTTACCAGTTTAGATACGATCCGGCGACATTCCGTAGCATTTACGTACACATACGTGCATTATTAGCCATCACGCGAACCTATAATAAATGCATCGCGATATTGTTCCATAACTGCGTCCAGACTTCCTATTGTTGTTGTTGTTGCTGTCGTTGTTGCTGTTGTTGTTGTTGTTGTTCATGATATTTTGGCTGATCACGCGTTTTCAAGGACGTCGTTGTTCTTGTTGTTGTCCGTACTGCATTTGTTCACATTGCTGTTCCTGTTACCATAGCAGCAGCACTTGTTGCAGTAGCCAGCGAAGTAAAGCGAAACTAGTCCCGACGGAAATAGTCGTAACATATACCCAGCAAAAATACGAGTCGTTGTTGTTGTCCGTGTTGTTGTTTTTCAACATCATCAATATTGGCGTCGTCTCTATTGCCGTCCTTGACGTCACCGCCCCCAATTTTTTGACGTGCTTGCGTTCAAACTTTAAACTCATCATTGTTGTACTTTGTTGCGCCTTGGCCAAAGCTAAGGTGGCTGATATGGTGCTGCCCATAATTTAGAGCCACTGAGGGGAACATCGTTCAGAACAAGTTATTTTTTGCTATTTGTCCCCGATTCGATCATTTGTACTTCCCTGCTCAGATTTCAGTCTCATTATTTAATTGTTGTTTTCGACATTTGCTACATTTGCTCTCATCAGTTCTATCGTCTACCTACCCATTGATACGATTTGTTATCTCCGCGTATGACTGCTTGATTCTAATCTCGTTGTAGTTCTTGCTTTAAATATATTATTGTTTACCGTCGTAGTCGTTGTTGCTGTTGTTGTTATTATTGTGGTTGCTTAGCGACCATCGTTATTGTTGTGGATGATCTTCCCACTACCGAGTTGTTGTTGTTGTTGCTGCTGTTGCTGCTGTTGCTGTTCTTGTTGTTGCTGCTGGTGTTGTTGTTGCAATCGTTGTTATGGCTTTTATTGCTTCTGTTGTTATTGTTAAGGGTTATATCGTTGTCATTGCGGTTGTTGTCATTGTCATTCTTGTTCGTACTATTCCCACTACGGAATTATATGAACTTACTTCTATTATTGATACTACTATTGTTCTATCTGTTGTTGACGTTGTTTTTATTATCGTTCTTTTCATTGATGTTATTGCAGTCGTTGTTGTTGATTGATCCAGTAGGAGCAGTAGTTGCTGCTGCTGCCTTTCTGCCTTTATGCGATGCAGCAAACGATGCCTCGTTTCGATCCGTGGAAACAACGAAAACGTCATTTACAATGCTTATTGCTTTGCATGCTGTTTGCGTGTCTCCATTTCGGGTGCGCTGCGGGTCTTCTCCGCGCCGGACATTCACTCACTCTCAACGTCCCTTGGGCTCGGCAGCTCCCGCAGATCGACCTTTCCAATGGCTTCCGATCTTTGCGGAACACTGCGAACGTAGCCTAGTCGTACTACAAATTCCATTGGGTCAAAGGACCTACCAAATAGATTCTTGAAACGTGATGTTGCGTTTCACTTGTTATGCCTATATATATATATATATATATATATATATATATATATATATATATATATGGTGGCAAGAGTCCCTTGAAAATTTTAAACATATAATTAAAGCAATTAATATTATTAAATAATTACGACAAAGTTGCATAGTTACGGCCAAATTGCAGGCTTTTTTGAGAAGTATCCGTAAGTTATGCGGGCAGAAATATGCTGCTAAGAAGATAATCATCCTAGAAATGTTCGATATTTTCTGTACGAAGTACACGTTTTTATAGTACAGCTCAATAAGCTCCACTCTCTCAGAGGCTTTAATGATGAAATGGTATAAAACGACAATGTTCACAAACACGCGGCCGACAGCGCCGTCTCGGTATATCAGGCAAAACTCAAAACATACCCTCAAGTGACTCTTGCTGCATCCTATATATATACATATATAAGATAACTTGAGAACAAATCAGTGGAAAGGCCGCTCCGTACATTAACAAGCTTCGTGACCGCCAATCTGCCCATTAGGCACGCTTGCGAATGGCAAAGAAGCTATTGTAGAAATGCAACAGAAAATTGCTAAACATTCATATGGGCAATAACGTGACGAGAAAACAGGCGATGAAGCCTAAATGAACGCGTTGGACTTTGCCGAAGGTTGGAAACGAGCCACCAAAACTCTCGAGAAGATCATGGAAACAACAGGCAAAGCCAAAAGACAACGCAGAGGTCGCACGGGAGCAGAAAGCGCCACGCAGCAAACCGAGGACCAACGCTAAAGAGGAAGGTACAACCGCCTTCCCCAGTTCGAGTAAAATGCTCCCTCAATCATGCAAAATAAACTTCTCTCCGACCATCCAGTAGGTTTGTGTGAGCAAAGTTTGTTCAGTAGGTTGACGAAGACCAACTGCTTGGAGTCTCAGATTACGCGACGGAGCACTCTGCTCGAGTGTACACGATGAATCCTGTTAGCCACAGAAAACCCAAAAATATTTACAAGGTTTTCCTCGAGCTGTCGTTGTGGTTGTCAGCAGCCGTTTAATTACGGTAAAGTCATTTGGTTGCATGGCATGGCAATTCCAACAATGCGGCAAATAGATCCTGCCTCGAAAATCCGTCTCTAGTTTGTAGGTCTAACACTTGTTTCTGTAGAAACAAGGCTACTACTACCACTACTACTACTACTTCTAGATGGCTACTAATTACCGCAGTAGTATTACAGCAAAAGCGAGCGGTATTACCCGCAGCAGATGCTGCGGGGTAATAGCACGCTTCGATGAGCTTCGTCAGCAAGCTCTGCGGCACAAACAAGGATAACGGTGTTGGCAGAACAGATCGCTCGTATGAGTAATACTGTATTTCTGAGATGGATCATACGACGCTCGGACCACTGTGGCCAAGGACGGCCGGCGGACGGGGGAACTTCATCGCTAGGTAAACTAATGAGAGACAAACATGCAAAACCGAGGCGTCACCGAGCTCGCCGCGACAGCGGCTACCGCGACCTCGGACGGAATGCGTTGTTTTTTTGTTGTCTCTCGAGCAGAACGAGTCCTAGCGAGCGCGATTTCGTTTGCCGGCTGGCCCCGTTCCGCATCGTCAACGTCATCCGACATATCAGACTTATCTGTTTCCCCCTCTCTCTTTTCCCTCATTACCTAGATTTTTCCTCTATTTATCTCTGTCTCTCTCTCGCCCTCTCTCGCTAGGCTAGCCCACAGAACGTAGAGAACCGCCCAGTATGAGCGGGATAGAGGGAGGCGGGGAAGAAACGGGTGAGTGAGAGAGAGATAGAGAGAGAGAGAGAGATAGATATAGAGAGAGAGAGAGAGTAAATAAGAGCCTAATGGCTGCTTCGCTGTCGGTTTGAAGTCGACTCTACCAGCTACTGCTGTAACAACTGCCGGTACGAGTTACCTCGCCGGCACGCTTGTACGCTGGTCAGAAGAAGGTCGGAACTGTGGTACCGCGGCCAATGATCGGGCCGTTGGGCCGGACAACAACAACGTCGACAATAGCAGCAACAACAACAGCATCAGCATCATCAACAACAGCATCAGCATCATCAACAACAATATCAGCATCATCAACAACAACAAAAACAATAACAATAACAGCACCATCAATAATACGAACAGCTTCATCAAGAACAACAACGATGATAACAGCGCCATCAACAACAACAATGGTAACGGCACTACCAACAATAACAACAACAGCAACGGCAACAACAACAACAAGCAACAACGACAAGCAACAACAATAAGCAACACCAACAAGCAGCAACAACAAGCAACAAAAACTACAACAACAAGCAACAGAGACAACAACAACTGCAACGACGAAAATTACGACGATCATGATGGCGATAGTGATAATGACGGTGAAGAGCGTCACGAGAGCAACGTAGGCCGGGCAGATGATAGGTGAACGTGACCGTCTATCGACTCCCTGTATGTCGGCCGCACTATGACCTCACGTCTTAGCCGGCCGGCATCGGGGTCACCCAGTCAGGGCACGGCTGCCCAGTCTATATAGACTCTCTCTGCCTCAACCTGAGACAACTGCCTCCTAGATAGCTAGATAGTAACCAGTAGCTACTGCTTGATTTTACCGAGAAGCAGCTAGCTGGCAGTAGACCAGCCGTCGTCTGGTCTACTGAGCGTAGCGGCCAGTCTGGGTATAAATATTAATTGGCACACACACACACTACTTACTATGTGATCGTTTGTTGAGCCAGCCGCTCGAACCGCCGCCCGCCTTTCTGCCTGCTAGCGAGCGCGTCACGTCAACAAACGCGAGGCGGTTCATTTGCGCCACCGCCGCCGCCGCCGCCGCCTAATCTTGCAGTGCAGACAACGAACGCCGTTGGCAGCTCTGGCATCTCCGTAAATACACTCCGTTCGATACCAGTGTCGTTGCTGCTACAGGCTGAAGTCAGCCCGCGGTGGCTGCAGTCGCACCGAAGCGCATATCTAACGAGACTACTATAATGCTTCTCCAGGGACTTCTCGTCGCTAGCGACGAAGCGAAGCGGGACGCCCTAATAAGAAGACACATTCGTTGAACCCAGTTCGGACATTTGGGACCTTGGATGCGCCAAAGTCTAGCATGACAGAATTAGCTGTTCGCACTGAGCGAAGGGAACTTTCTTAGTTTTCGAGCCTTGCTATCCTGTTCTTTCAGCGCTTGCTTCCAGCTCCTTCCGTATTTGCTAAAGGAGTTTTTAGAGTTCAGTTCGTTTTTTCGTCAGATGTTTTTCAGAGATCGATTCATATCTATTCGTCGTCGTCTTCATTTAGTGAAGTTTACATTAAGTACAATAGTTATACATATTCTGCAGTATCTCTGACCAACATACCAGTTTCATATTTTTCGTGAGCTTTAGTAGACATTCATTGACGTCTAGCACGAAGCTCAATAAGTATCAAAGCACAGCGCAGATAAGGAAGACAATGATGCTACTCGAAAAGCGTTGAGGTAGTGATGACAGGTTTGCGCTTGGCTTAGATATTCAGCATGGAGAATCTTGCCCAGAAACCTAACCGCTAGAACGCTACTTAAACGCTAAGCGCCTCTGTACGTCATATATATATATATATATATATATATATATATATATATATATATATATGACGCGTAGATTAGCTTACAAGTTTATTTGTGGCTTAGAGTAAAATAGGAGCAGATAGCAGTTGAAAAATGGAGCAATTCATTTGGAGTGCGAGCAATGACTCAACATCTATAGAGCCTTCCCAAACAGAAAAATAGTAGACCTAGTGCTATTACTGCTGGTTGCCAGCTACAAGCAAAAGTGTTATCCAAGGGCTCTTATATAGACTATAACTATCTACGGGCTAGAATACCGTACCGAGCATTCCCTTCGGGCCTCGGTTGATATGAGCGATAACGAACATGGTCGCTACACCAGCTAGAATTCTGCGATGTTCTGCAGGATCAACGCCCGCACCTGGTCGCCGAAGCATGGATTTTGTTCGACGCACTCGGTAATTTCGCGTATCTAAAGTACACAGTATAACACGTTGTCAGAACACTGTTTAAAGTCTTACCAGGTGTGGTGTAGTTCAACAGTCGACGGAAGTTGACCTCACCCCTTCTAAAAACTAAACAGATACCGAAGTGCGCAGCTAGGCCAAGTTCGTCGCGCATGGTTGTTGTAACTGCCAGTCAACCTCCTTTCGTCTAGTCATACTGTTATATGTTGGGTTAAGTTCCAAGTATGGTTGTTACGTTCTTTACAAGGTACGTTTTTGCTTTTAAGCAACAGTTTAAATAGCTTGTTAGTAGCTATTATATCCTCGTGTATAAGGAGGTGTCGTTTTAACCAGATTAAGCCTAGTCTACCATGACGATAAGGTTTAGCACGCACCTGAGACATATATAGGTAGACTGTAGGTACTACCACCGGTCGACACAAAAAGCACGAGGTACCACTACGATATTTTTATGTATTCTGTTTAATCTAACACTCTTCGTGGGGCAGAATTGCTACTCATCCGTGGCCAAGCATGGGCCAGGCATCAAATCAGAATGCACCCTAAATATATCTATTTAAAATTAAATATTTCTTCCACTTCTTTACTTTGGAAGATGACAAAGTTCATAGGATGCGAGCAACGTACTCCAGGCCGACGTTAAGCAAGCGCTAGCACGTCATAATAATAATAATAATAATAATAGTATCCATCGAGCTATCTTGAAGCTACCACTTTGTAGCCATTGCGTGGGCCCCATCAGCTCAGGTACAGCAAATATCCTAAAAGATATCGGAAAACGCGTAGCAGAAGTTACGGGCGATCGACGCGAGGCCATGTTTTTGAGACAGATGATGTCTTTGGCCGTTTGTAGAGGACATGTGGCTTCCATCATAGGCGCCATGAATTGATAGAAAGCGACCGGAGCAGGATAAACCTGGCATAAACGTTCATACCCCACAATTGTAATAACTGAATAATAATAAATGGTAATAATAATAATGATAATAATAATAATAATAATAATAATAATAATAATAATAATAATAATAATAATAATAATAATAATTTCATTTATTTTATTAATCACCTTTGTTATGTATATAGTCAAATATTATACATAAAAACACGGTCACTGAGCCAGCCATAATAATAATAGTTAATAATATTAATTATCATTAATATGCGACGGTGACCGACTCTCTGACCCCTTCCCTTGTCGGTCCCGGCGCGTCCCGCCCGGGGACTGCCGTTTCGCAAGCTGAGATCTCAAAGATAAGAAAGTATGCGGACCTAAGTCGGGCGCACCACTTTTCGCCATTCGCGTTCGAGACGATGGGTGGCCCTGGGCCCCTCGCGGTAACATTGATCTCTCGGGTTGGCGACGCGTTACGGCAGGCGACGATAGACAAGAGGGCGCAAGCCTTCTTCTCCAGCAACTGTCCCTGGAGATCCAAAGAGGTAACGCGACCTCAGTGCTCGGAACTATGAGAGACTGGATGGACCCGGACCATCGCGCCAGGGGGCGGGCAGGACTTCCTCACGGGCATGAGCGATAGAGCGGCTACGGCGCGCAGAAGGAGCAACTAGGTCGACGAGCAGCAACGCCGTGAAGCATTATATATATTCTTTTAAATTATAATAAAACAACTGTGAATATAAAAAAAAATATTAATTATTATTATTATTATTATTATTATTATTATTATTATTATTTTTTTTTTAATTATTATTTATTCAATTTTTTAGTATTTTCCTACAATTGTGGGGCCCAAACGTGTACCCGCGTAGGCTCACCCCCCCCTTCTCAATCCATAGAGCCGATGATAGCGGCGGCGTTTCCCCTACACACTGCGAGCGAGAGTTGCTGACGCAGTAACTCGCCCTTGCGCTGGTCACCCGTGTTAGCACTAATTTTGACACCTAGGTCTTTGAGGAGGATACTTGTGCTCTTGCTGATCGGGCCCATCGTTTCCATGGCGACGGGAATCAGAGTATTTGCGTTTCTTTGCGATCTCGGCATGTTCAGCAACCCACCCTGACCTGATGGCGCTGTGCATCAGGTATGACGGAGCCACTGTACATGATACCGTGGCATCCCAAACCAGGCATTTGCCGTTGGACCATGGCGGGATGGTGACGCGGTCTGGTCTTTTGTCGTCTTCGAGGCCCAACCTGGGCTCCAGGGTGCTTGGTATGCCGGCTCTACGAAGAGCCTTCTTTAGAATCGCGTTATTATTATTATTATTATTATTATTATTATTATTATTATTATTATTATTATTATTATTATTATTATTATTATTATTATTATTATTATTATTATTATTATTATTTATATATTCTTTAAACATTTATTTAGGGATTTAATATATACATGTGAATGTTTAAATCCACGGCGCCAATGGTTCACTCCTCATCTATCACTCGTATCCGAGTGGGAGTCTTGCCCGACCCCTGCCGCGAAGACGCGGGTCCATCCAGTCTTTCATCGTTCCTATCACCGAAATCGCGTTACCTCTCTGAATCTCTAGGGAAAGCCGTTGGCAGAAGAAAGTGCCCGCCTTCTTGTCCATCGTAGCCTGCTGTAAAGCGACGCAAAAAAAACATTATTATTATTACTGTGAGGTATGAACGTTTAAGCCATGCTCCTCTTGCTCTGTCAATTTATGGCGTCTATGATAGAAGCTCGGCCCCGTCCGCACAGGTACAGCGAAAATCCTGAGAGATATTGGAAAACGTAGCTTTTTTATCTACCGTTTATCTACCGAGACTGCTAATGCTTTTAATTAACAGACTACCCTTGAATCTTGCGTTCAGAGTAATGGATGTCTCGCAATTGCTGTCGATATTAGCAAGGCTTTCGACTGTGTCGATTCTGAAATTTTAATCTTAATCCTTCGATCCCCAGACTTAACTAATAGTAGTTGTTCTTGGTTTCGGTCGTATCTTCAGGATCGAGTTATTACCCTCACTGGCCAATCGGCCTCATCCGGTCAGTTGTCTATGCGCCTTGGTATACCTTAGGAATCTGTAATTGGGCCTTTCCTGTTTATACTTAATATCCATATTGCTCTACGGGGTCTTGGTAGGTTCTTCAGTATACGTACGGTATTTTATGCTGATGACTGCACTGTGCTTTTCCCCTTATCGAGAGATAACCTGCGGGCTGGTTTTGATATGGCAAACGAAGCATTAGCAGTCCTCTGTGATGCTTTTTGCAACCTTCGAATGAAAATCAACGTCACAAAAACCTAAGTTGTACTTTCCGGACGTCTCACTCTTCCATATGAATGGTATTCTACTTCTAGCCGTCTCCAAAAATCATTTGCCTGGGCTTAGTGTTCAATGAGCGTATGACGTGGAACAGCCACGCCAGCACTCCAACATAAATTTGCACCTGCTGTTGCTGCACTTGCCCCCATCTTCGGCTTCGTGGGCCTCAAGTCTCTATTCTCGTCTTGGTGTATAAGGCGCTAGTAGAGCCTCACCTCTGCTACTGTTGTGTGGTCTGGGTTTGAACTTACCAAAGTGTCATTGTAGCACTTCAGTCTCTGCAGAACAAAGCTATTCGTGCTATATTTGGTCTGCGACTCAGAGAATCAGTCGCAGGTCACCTGGTGTTTTAATGTGAAGCAGCTAATATGTTTTCGAGCTGCCATTTCCGTTTGCAAAATCATTAACAATCATATAGAGGCTGGTGACCTCTTTCAGACCATACCCTCTACTGCTGCACCATACCTTCTCCGAAACAGACGACCTTACATCGCTATTACTTTTCCGTCAACACACCTTCTTGAGAATGGACCACGTCATTACAATCATTTATTGTTTGGAATAAAACTCCTCCCGCTATTGCCGCCATTTCCGATCATTCGGCCGTAAAGAAAAGCCTTAGAAAGTTTGTTTCTTTCTTGTAGTTTCCTTTTTTGTCGGCGTCCCCTCTTGTTAACGATATCAGTTTTAAATTGGATTCACTTTACTCTAGTCAAAATCACTATACTATCATTTAATTTCCGCACATTCTTTGTATTTTTGATACTAAATTATCGTTTTCCTAACACTCTTTGTTATTTTTAAATTAAATAAATTACTATACATGTGTTCTATATTATTCTTATTCTTATTTTTATTATTATTATTATTATTATTATTATTATTATTATTATTATTATTATTAATTCTTTTCGGTTCGACGCAACGAGCACATGATCTTCGTTCTAGCCCCTGGGCAACCTCCGCAGCACAGAGGATGTATGCTTTCGAGTGCATTTGCAAGTACTCATAAATAAAGCTATGTGTTTCATTCATTCATTTGACGTATAGAAAACGTTACGGGGGATTGACGGAAAGTGATGCTTCTGTGGCATGCGATGCCATTGGCTATTTGTAGAGAGAACGCGGCTAGTATTATAGTCGCTATGGGCTTAGACGAAATCAACTGATAACAGTGGAAACGTTCATTCATCACAATTGAATACATTAAACAATAAAATACAGAGAGCGGCATTATTTAATATGTTTTCTAAACATTCATATACATATTTCAGGTCACATATGTATACACACATGGGTATAAAACGATAACTTGCCTTAAAACCTTTGATGTAACCTTGACAGACTACTTGCATCATACGTATCTGCATATTCTTCATTATTTTACTCAGCTTTTTAACGTGCACCGGTACAATTTTCTACTATCTCCTTTTCCGACAAAAGAGTGTGTTTAGTGGTACTTCAAACCTTTAGGGGGGGGCCTTAAGAACTATATCGGAGTAAGCCCCGTAAATTGCTGTTACGCAACCGGGTTCAGTTAGGTCTAAAAAAGATACATATTTGCTTGTTGTACTATGATGCTACAGAATGTATGTTTTGTATACGTTGACAAAGAGACAATTATTACCTCTTATATCTAAGAAATAATAATAATGATGATGCAGGTTTACCAGTATATACTGGCTTACAAATAAAAAAAAACATATATATATATATATATCGTGGCCTGGGTTTTGCCCAGTTAGTTGTGACACATCTTAGAAACAGGTTGAAAGTATGTTCGCGTTTGCAAGCGCGAAGTCACAATGTGATAGGATATACGTTGAAAAGGACGACGATAACGACTGTACTGGAAAGCTGCCCGAATGTGATGTACAATATGATATAAACGAATGATAAGAAACTCGTTGGCGGCCGTACACCAATTGCATCTCGATGCCTGTACGTGGCCTGTGCATAGGCGTGCGTAGGAGGTGCGTAATCGCGAGGTAACCGCCGTAGTCTATCTATCACGAGGTAACAAATTCAGTTTCTGGTTGCCAGCGTCGGTTGATTGCTGGCGAGCAGACAACGGTTCTGTCTGAGCCCAGAACAGCACGTGTGCTCAAACAAACGTTCCACGCAAGGTGACGCCCTGCAAAGGCAAATACAAAGATAACGACAGTAAGGAAGAGATACGGAGTGAAACAGAAACCATCATCATGAGGCCAAGGAAAGAGATAGAGAGAGAGAGAGAGAGAGGGACACGGCGGGTCAAGCTATCAACGCCGCAGCCGTAGTAAAAGCCGGTTACAGCGATAGGCTCTGGCGCCGCGCGGCCTGGCCCGACGTCTTGGCAGACAGCTTGGACCGTTGAGATCGTCTACTGCCAACAGAACGTGTCAGAGAAATTCTGCTACAACGGGGTGCTATTGCTGTTGTTATTGTTGCAAATGTTGTGTCTGCTGCTGTTGTTGTTGTTCTTGTTGTTATTGTTGTTGCTGGCGGTGATGCCACTACATTTCTGTCGTTACCATCTCTGCCTACAGCAAGTGCCACAATAAGAACAGCAACAATACCGGCAACAATACGATCGTGCAAAAACAACATCAACTGCATCAATGACCTCTACTATCACGACAGAGCGACCACCAACCAACCAACCAACCAACCAACCACATCAACCAGTCTTACTGTAAACTACCGCTGGCCCGCTGCTGACGGCAGATCTGATTAGATTAGGCAACATTAGATTAGGCGTACACGGTTCACTGCTTCATTGCTGGCATATGCCCCCGTGTACACGCGTGCTGTCCGCATGTGCTTCTATATGTGTACTGTATGTACTCTGCACTCTGCGTGCGAATAGATGGGCCAAAAAGCGTGGCCTGTCCTGTTGTGCTCGCCTGCCAGGGGCAGGACGCCCTGTCCTGTCAACGAGCCGCAGCAGTACCAACAACAGCAGCCGCAGCGGCGGCAGCAGCAGCATCGGTGGCGGTGCCGCAGACTCATCGCAATGCCGCCGAATGCAAAACTCTATGATGACATCGTTGAAGTGAATGGTATCGTTTTTGTTCTCGTTGACACCGGTGTCCTGTATCTCTGAGTTTGATGCCAACTTATGACTTGAGCGGCGAGGACTTGCCGCCGCCGCCGCAGACAACAAATAACCACTGAACGAACGAGCAGTCAACAGGCGCTTGGTTGGTCTCTAAAGGACTTCGAGGCCTAATCAGAGCCTCTTTTCATCATCATATATATCTATATATATATGTACACAGCGTCCCTTTCGCTGCTGACAAGCTGATGCAACTCGAAAGCTTTAGCCATTATTATCAGGCCTACCACAAGCCGACCGAGCAAAACGATATGAACGACGAGGGTGACGACAGACAATACGAGAACTCTGAGCTCGCCGTCGTCAAAGTCATTTTAGGGTCAGCTGACTGAGTGACACCGGTCTTTCCTGCGTTAACCTCGTCATGACCGCCACAGTACGCGAAGAGTTGTGCCTACGTTCAGCGTATACGAGCAGGGGAAATCGTACACGCGTACACACAGCCGAAGCAAAGAAAGATTGCAATCGTTGATGCTCGAAGTGGTGGTGGTGGTGGTGATGAAGAACGCTGGTAGAAATTGCAGTACTGGCAGACATTTGACGGTTTGGTTGCTGGTAACGAGAGCAACTAATGGGCGCCTTGGCGGGCAGGCATACAAAGAGAGCGACCGATAATCTTTTTATGTCAATGCGTGTTGATAAAGTCGTCAAGACCAACATTTTCGTCGTTAGTCTCGACGACATTATCAACAAATGGCTGCATCAAAAAATGATAATGGTTGTGTGTATGCCGGCTTTAAAGCACGTCTATGCATGCGATTACCCAACAATGTACACTTCTTTAATAATTGGTCGACCATGTCGACGTTCCCCACACAATTGACGTGATTAAGAAGCACAATCAAAGGATGCTGCTCCAGCTGAAACAGAACCCGCGTCTATTCGACAAAATATGCGTTGAAAGGCTAACGACAACGCGTCAGGCTAGCAACATGGTTCCTGTGTTCATCGCACGGAAGCGCTACATCAGCGACCTAGCCCCATGGAGGATCTCTAGGCTTATCACATGAGTGTAAGGGGCCGCCAACACCCTGCACTACATGCAGATTATAACCACATATTGATCACATGACATACGTGCATATATGCGAATGTTTATTTTTCTTTTTACCTTGAATAAAACGTTTCAATCTTTCTGCTCATATATCTGTGTCTATGGGGTACGCTTGACTTCGTACGCACGAGCTGTCACGAAACAACCAAATCATATTGTGACTGTTCAAATTACACTTTGCTTTTTGTGCCTCGCTCGAACTCGATGTCAAAATCGATGGCAAGCAAACAGCGCCTATCTAGTGGTGATAAGTAACCGTGGGTTAGAATTGTGTAGGAATTTTATATTTGTCAGTGCTTAGGTTGTGCAATAGGTAACAATATTTTGTTAGCTCAGGGGTTCCCAGATGCAGGTTGACCTTAACGCAGCATTCTCTAGCCTGCATGCTGCCAAAAGTATGGAACGAGCTCTCGCAGGACCTCCGAAATACGGAGCGGGTCGGTGTTTTTAGAAGACGTGTAACGAAGGAACTAAATGCTGAAAATAATTGTTCTTAGTTTTTAAGTAAGTTAAATGTCGACATTGTGCAAGATTAGATTATATAGGTTTGTGTGTGTATATAATATTGTGATTACACTTGACAGATGTAGGTGATCCAACGATAGGTATTTTTAATGAAATATGACTTTGACATAAATTGTGACAGATTGCCTGTAAAAGAGCATGTCAATAAAACAACCTGATGATGATGATGATAGCATTATTATTATTACAATTCGGTTTACTAACTTGATTTGTGTTTATTTTGCTCAATTTGAGTATAATATACAGTTCAATAGTCTCTTCATAAAGCTTTATCTTCATCACGCTTCCGGTGAAAAAAGTATTGCAACGATATTTTATCCAGTGTTGTGCATTCCACTGCATGGTACTTGGCACACCTCTGCAAACCGAACCGCCAAGTGCACAAATTGTACTCCTCGTGAAAGGCTGCGTTTAAATATTCCAGGTAGTGATACCCATGCACTCTGTACCTGGTGCATACGTGACGACTGTCGCATGCAGGACCAGACCAAAGGTGCGAGCCATTGAAAACGTCTAAATCACCAAATTTTTGTTAGTGAGGTGTGAACGTTTAGGCCAGGTTCATCGTGCTTCGTGACAACTCATGGCGCCTATACCAAGTGGCGTACTTACGACTAAACCGCCGTGCATGAAACGGTTGCATCCCATACAAGGTTTTTTCATGTGACAATAGCAGAATGGTGACCCCGTCAGATCACAGCTCACTGCTGCCATTAAGACCTTCCTGCTGGGGTGTGGATGGTATCCCTGCCCTTCTGAAAGCTCTTCTTACTATTGCGTTGATTTCCGCGTGCCTTGTGAGTCTGCCGGGACTTTTTAAACAGCTTAGCGGGTGTAAATCGTCAGAGTCAACAAGTTGCCTGTATGACAGACATGAGAAAGACTGGCAGAGGGGCGCCTATTCTAAGGGCTGGCACCATGCGAAAGGAGTTGGGTCCAGCGTAGTGTAGAGTTGGGAGCAGCGCTTAGAGCTAGTCCTCGCTGAAAGGACGTTGAGCCGCTAGAATGAGGGCACGTTCTCTTGTTGATGTTAGTCTATTCAATATTTTTCGTGCGGACTTCTAAGTTTTTACAACATCAAAAAGGTGTTGGTTCACGTGCTCTCTCAGAAAGCCGAGATTGGTTTGAGTTCTGACAATAATATCTGCCACCTTAGTGGCCTTTTTTTAGTTCAATATTTGCATTCTCGTCAATGAGTCATTTCGCCAAAGAGCTAAATTGATTCAGGGAAGCAGTGTAGCACACTGCAGCTAGATCTATGACTCTTTTTAGTTCAACGAAGTTCAATATAGTCTGCAACGTTACGTAATCTCCCAAGGCAGCCTTAGTTAGATACCAGACATTGAAAGAGCTCTGTTGGCTTGATACCAGATCAAAAATGCCAAAGCAAAAGATGCTGGTCCTAATAGGGCTTCCTGTTAAATGCCAGTTTGCGACTGTTTGGTTAAATCTATGTTCTAAGCGAGGATTGAAGAATCTTTATAACCCTGTCGTTTTATTGGAGTCGTGGAGCTTTCCCCTTTACCTTGTCAAAAGTGTTGTCCAATCTTAATGTGTCAAAAGTGTTTCAGAAGTTTAGTTTGATATACTTTTGTCGGACTTTCTGTTTCTAGAAAATAGCGTGTAGCGTGTACAGTAGTTTCTGCCTATCGTCTAATGATGGTGAAATCGCAGCAACAATATGGTCAATTTGTGCATAGTCACTGCAATCTTTGAAGCCATTACTTGTGGAGATAGCCCGCACGCTATTGGCCTCATGGAATTATTCTTTTTTTAAAGGGCAGTTAAACTTGCAATCCGCGATGGCAGAGCCCCGTTGAGCACTCTAGCCATAAGACTGCCCAGCTCGTCCAGTCGACGCTCTGAGGATGGAATAGTCTGGCTGAGCATGTCCTCGAGACCGTAGGCCGTCTAAGCCAACTCCACTTGCAAAAGGGAAAGATCAAATAGTGGCAGGATTAATAATAATAATAATAATAATAATAATAATAATAATAATAATAATAATAATAATAATAATAATAATAATAATAATAATTATATATTATTATTATTATTATTATTATTATTATTATTAGTGCGCGACCGTGTTTTTATTAGCTTGCGTGGTTCTGGGTATATTAGGAGGTTTGACTTCGTCTTACATAGTGATATTTTCATCGGCGAGCTTTCAAAAGAAACTAGTGTTCACTCGTGTGGTTCTGACTTTGAGGAATTAGATCTTAGTCAGAGGGTTTTGGCTGACTGTGTTCTATTTGTAGGCATCATCTTAGATCATCGGCCTAGCTACAATTCAAGAGGTTATAGCTTGCAGCCTATCAGGCTATCGAAGCCTAGTGGCTGCGCCTTTAGCTGACGACCACGGGAATCCGGATCAACCCAAATTATTTAATTTTTTTAGTAATTTTTTTTGGCCAGAACTTTTCGATTTGTAGAGGTTATTTGATGAAAAAAATAAATGTGCTGCGAGCAAGCTGGAAATAATGGTGGATAAAATCATCTTACAGGTCCTTTCGAGCGTGATCCCACAGATCATACAGGCTGTCGTCGCCGCGTCCATCCAAAGTCTACCGATCTTGTCCACAGATCTTCAGGCGCTGAGCCAGCCCCATAATTCTTCTAAACGATAGTTCTACGGAAATGAATCCGTAGCTTCCAGCACCATTATATACATGGTCATTCACAAAATCATGCGTTAAATATATACAATGCACAATATAAGATGCATGGATGACAATTTAACCAGACATTGAAAGAGCTCTGTTGGCTTGATACCAGATCAAAAATGCCAAAGCAAAAGATGCTGGTCCTAATAGGGCTTCCTGTTAAATGCCAGTTTGCGACTGTTTGGTTAAATCTATGTTCTAAGCGAGGATTGAAGAATCTTTATAACCCTGTCGTTTTATTGGAGTCGTGGAGCTTTCCCCTTTACCTTGTCAAAAGTGTTGTCCAATCTTAATGTGTCAAAAGTGTTTCAGAAGTCTAGTTTGATATACTTTTGTCGGACTTTCTGTTTCTAGAAAATAGCGTGTAGCGTGTACAGTAGTTTCTGCCTATCGTCTAATGATGGTGAAATCGCAGCAACAATATGGTCCATTTGTGCATAGTCACTGCAATCTTTGAAGCCATTACTTGTGGAGATAGCCCGCACGCTATTGGCCTCATGGAATTATTCTTTTTTTAAAGGGCAGTTAAACTTGCAATCCGCGATGGCAGAGCCCCGTTGAGCACTCTAGCCATAAGACTGCCCAGCTCGTCCAGTCGACGCTCTGAGGATGGAATAGTCTGGCTGAGCATGTCCTCGAGACCGTAGGCCGTCTAAGCCAACTCCACTTGCAAAAGGGAAAGATCAAATAGTGGCAGGATTAATAATAATAATAATAATAATAATAATAATAATAATAATAATAATAATAATAATAATAATAATAATAATAATAATAATAATAATAATAATAATAATAATAATAATAATAATAATAATATATTATTATTATTATTATTATTATTAGTGCGCGACCGTGTTTTTATTAGCTTGCGTGGTTCTGGGTATATTAGGAGGTTTGACTTCGTCTTACATAGTGATATTTTCATCGGCGAGCTTTCAAAAGAAACTAGTGTTCACTCGTGTGGTTCTGACTTTGAGGAATTAGATCTTAGTCAGAGGGTTTTGGCTGACTGTGTTCAATTTGTAGGCATCATCTTAGATCATCGGCCTAGCTACAATTCAAGCGGTTATAGCTTGCAGCCTATCAGGCTATCGAAGCCTAGTGGCTGCGCCTTTAGCTGACGACCACGGGAATCCGGATCAACCCAAATTATTTAATTTTTTTAGTAATTTTTTTTGGCCAGAACTTTTCGATTTGTAGAGGTTATTTGATGAAAAAGATAAATGTGCTGCGAGCAAGCTGGAAATAATGGTGGATAAAATCATCTTGCAGGTCCTTTCGAGCGTGATCCCACAGATCATACAGGCTGTCGTCGCCGCGTCCATCCAAAGTCTACCGATCTTGTCCACAGATCTTCAGGCGCTGAGCCAGCCCCATAATTCTTCTAAACGATAGTTCTACGGAAATGAATCCGTAGCTTCCAGCACCATTATATACATAGTCATTCACAAAATCATGCGTTAAATATATACAATGCACAATATAAGATGCATGGATGACAATTTAACATACACTATAGTTTGTGATATATCCAATACAGTTGGTACAGTTTATAACATATATATATATATATATATATATATATATGCCACGAGTTCATGGTTCTCAGTATACTCACCATGCGCCACGAAAACATGTTGTTGGTTCGGTTTGATCGTATAATTCTTTTCGACAATATGGTTTGACTACTGCGAAAATTGTTGTTGCAAATATTAAAACGATGAGAAGTCTATTAGACTGAGTGTTACGTGCGTATATTTTTAAATCTTCTTTCAAGTGCCGTTCTGATATAGGCATACACTAAATTGAGTCCGGTATGCTCTCACTTACATCTCAATGCAACAATGTCGAAGGCATTTGGACTGAACTTTTTAAATTGCATCAATACGTTTTTTTAAGTACGGCCGCCGGACCTAATAACCTTAGAGTTAACCTTAATTGGAGCAATGATTAACCTCTCGCCAGTATCGCCCTCATCGGGCCCTCCTGCTCCCTCAGTAGCCACCCAGCCTACAGAACCTACCAATGCTTTGTCCTACGGTCTCCATCAGTGCTTGCGGTGCGAGTACCGAACGCCCTCTAAGAAGTGACTTTCCATCCATCTGAGCGCCAAGCACAAAGCGGAGAAGTGAGCGTTAGCAGATGTGAGACAGGGCGGGCGGGGCATATAGCCCAGTGTGCCAGGCTTTGCAAAGATTTATTATGTACTATTTCTCTGCAGCCTTTGCTCGTTCATGACCTCTCGCAGAATTAACTGTTGATCAGCACCTGGGCCGCACGCACCCTCAAGTGGCCCACAGGACGTACTGGAGCGTCTAAGATCGTCACCATGGATCATGGGGTCCACCTGACTGATCTGCTATGCTGCCTGAAAGAGTGCCGGTCACTCATCGCATTAAAATGGTGTTCCAGCTAAAAAACTTCCGCAAGAGAGTAGCTGGACGTCAAGATGGAATCTCGCCCGCCTATCTTTTTACGCACTTCGAGTTCGCGCCAGCCTCTTGACCGCGTGTTCCCTGCACTCTAAGGTCTGAAATAGTGTCACCCTGGTAAGGTGACATTTGGGATGCCCTATTCGGGGCATGGCTGATCGCTCCGACAAAAAAGACCGGTGCCTTGTGGCCCATAGCCAAAGGGTTCTTAAGACGCATCCAACGCCGACTTGGACAACAGGTACAACCTTGCCAGTTTTGCATATGATACGAGGTCAGGTGCCAAGACTTACGTATCCTCTATGCGCAGCTTCCTCCTGATGACGTCCAGGTGCACGGCTATCAATGTTGATTTTATAAACGCCTTTAAGTCTCTCCTCCGAGGCCCAATGCTTCTTCAGATCCGCAGGCACGTATCTTAGCTTTATGGCGTCGCTTACTGCTCGTATGCGAGACCTACACTGAAAGAAGTTATTAAGCGATCAAGAGTTTTTCACAGAGTGCCGCCGGGGTCTTGATTTTATCCGACTCCCGCTAATGGACTTATTATCTCTAACCCTGGGGGACACAGCAAACTGGCTAGCGCACTGGCCAAAGTCGTCGACTTACTTCTGTGGGGCGCCCCTCCATCTTAACTACTGCCTATAATCTTTGGGGGTCAATGAGGCCGATTGCTTGCTCCTCCACCTTGCGCAGGCTAACCGCAGAGATTGCCTGTAATCGAGCCAGGGATAGGATTCGTAAGGCGACGGGCTCTCACCAGCTTGGGTTTGCCACACCAGCAGGGGCCGAGGCCGCTGTACCGGCCGGCGGAGCTTCATTGATTCACGCACGCTCCCATGGGTCCTCGTGAAGCTTGATTTCAAGAACAGCCTTTAACTCTGTAAAACGCGATCATTTCTTGAAGACGGTCTCGACACATTGCCTCTAGCTAACGCATTACGTCAACTAAGCGTACCGTAACGCTTCTTGCTTGGTCATCCCAGATAATATCATAGCTTCGGCTACGGGGCTGAAACAAGGTGATCCTTTGGGCTCCCCGTTATTTTGTCTAATAAGGGGGAAGCCAAATAATCCCGAGAAATGTGAGATCTATGTGACAGGCAACTGTACACCCAATCTTCGTACCCTCCAGGCCTTATTGCCGGAATATAAGGTTGCCCTCGACAGTGACCTGGAGCTTCCTGGAGTCTCGCTCTGGCCGCAAGGGCTCGCGCACTCGTAAAGTAGCAAAATAGGCTCAAGGACGTCGCGAAAAACCTCGAGTCTCTCCTCATTCTATCGCTGGCACCTTTTGCCCGAAAACAGGCGCAACTGCCAATCTCGACGGGGAGTTTGGGGATCCCGGATCCGCTAATCTCTCTTAAACAAGGCCGGTATTGTTCAATACAGTGAACTCAAGAGACGTCTGTATGAGGAGCTAAAGACCGTTTGCAGGGGCGCTGCGGATAACCCTTTAAGCCAACGTGACTGGAGCGCATTATTTCACTGGGCACCCTCTAAGACAATGAAACAACCTGATTCGGGGCAGGTCTTCGTCTCGGCTGAGACCTCGTCTTCCCCCATCAATGTAAATGTGGCCAACCCGTTGACAAATTAGCGCATCACGGGTTATCGGGCATCATGAGTGCCAGGCGGCGGGCGCGCATGCCAGTATTAACGACACCTTTAGCTGAGCGCTTCGATCATGCGGACTCCCCTGCATTCTAGAGACCCAGGGCCTCTTTGCCGATGATGGTAAATGCCCAGGTGGGATGACCCTCACCCGTTTCAATAGGGGCAGAATGCTTGTTTGGGACGCCACAGTCACTAACTCATTAGCACCTTCAATAGTCGGTGGCGGGGCAATCTCGGCAGATCATGCTGGTAATCTAGCTGAGACGAGAAAGCTTGCGAAATACGCCTCAATAGGTTACCCGCAGGAGTTGCCGCTAGCATTCGAGACCCTGGGCGGCCCAGGCAACGTCACTCGTAAAACTCCTCCACATGGTCGGTGAGCAGTTGAACCTCGCGACAGGAGACAAGCGATCTGCGGGCTTCTTAAGACAACGTTTTGATCTTGACGTCCGCCGGGCCACACTGCTGAAGTGGTCTCAGCTTACCCTATACGAGATTGAGTAACATTTACAGTGCACACGTTCTTGGGAGACAATTGTCGTTGCACTTGCATCCTTAATAAAACCAATGTAATGTTTAAATATATATATATATATATATATATATATATATATATATATTACATGCCCCATATTTGCCAGTTTGAGAGAGTGGCAGGTCTCAGCCCTGCCGAAATGCAATTGCAAGGTCTCTTTGTGAGGTCTCCGCCTTTTTGATCACGGAGGTCCCGACACCATATATATATATATATATATATATTGCTATGCATCTTGGCAACATATACGCTAAGCGTGTATCGGTCATGCTGAGGGCTCACAGTATGGGTGTGCGTGTTAAGCCAAGCTCAATTTGTCCTTTCGCTGAGTGACAGTTCTAGGCGCGATCTTCTTACATACGGCGACTCTTCTCAGAGGCAGACCAGTGACCTGATCAAGCGCCCCGGTTCAAGGCAACGGGTGGGTTGATGATCGTAACGGTCGGCAATCGTGCGATGATGTAGTCACGTTGTGTCATCATCTATTTGCTTCCTCAGCATGCTCGAATCTATTCAAGTCTTCAAGCTTCAGACCCTTGCTGGCCTACAGCCACCGTCAAGGTTGGCCTCGAACCCACGTAAGACCTCAAAACAATGACGCCCCTCTGTCTCAGCAGTCTGCTTGTATACTCGCCGGTTCATCAGCCTTACAGTTCGCGTGACATTCTAGTACCATGCAGTTCTTGTACATGGGGTTTCGTTTAGCCAAATTCGATAATAGGACATATGTATATATGCTGGCAGCGTGGTCTAGAGGGCTAGTGCGGTAATCATGGTTGTCATCTCACGGGGTGTTGCTGGTTTGATCCCCGTTAGAGATAGAGACTGCCAGGGCAGCATAATCGGGTCTATCTAGACACTCTATATCGAGATCATTCATGTTTGAAAAACTGTGGAGTATATGGTCGATAGCTGTACCTCTATTCTTTGTAATACCTTTGAAACTTCACTCATGCCCGTGGGTCGTCGTTATATCCAAATACTTTCTCAACAGTATATGCCGCATGTCTCCGGGTTTGAGTCAACTAGTACCCCCACTACCAGTTTTAAACATTTAATAGAGATTATTTACTAATAATGTATCAATATCAAACGAATTTCTATTCGGAGATCCGTATACTGACTTAATCTAAAATATGCCAGAGGTAGTGTTAATTCTAACGCAAGGCCACTCGCTAACTCGCTATTTAACTCACAATTTGCAAAATGAACAATGGCATAGTATTCATGAATATAGATCGCCGTTCTATCCGCTCAATTGTAGAACAACAAACAAATATGCAAAATAGGCAGGGATATACGGCTGTTCACCTGCCTGTTGGCCTCTAACACGCTGTCATTTTTTTAAGTTTTTTTTTCGTAAGCCCGTGTACGGTTTTTTTATGTCATGGTTGATTTTTAATCCACTCCGGCATTTACCATGTCTAAATTGGAAACCATGCAAACCAATTTAAGAGTGGCCGGTCTGGGTCTCAGGCCTCCCGAATGCAAGGCAAAAATCTTGCTAGGTTTTTGGATCTGCATTGAGTTCTGGACTGCGGTGATGCACTCTACACCTTTTCCTACTGAATCTTAACGGTAGAACTGAGGATTGTTGTTGTCCGGGATAGAACCTTTACTGATTAATCAATTTTGGAGTTGTACTAGGTTATTCATGCAACTAAATATTTTGGGCTCGAATTCGTCATTTTGCATTACGATCGTCTGTTTCTTGTAATTTGGCATACTGCCACTTCGCCTCCTTCTCAAGGCTATTTGTATTTTAAAGCAATTCACACAGATAATCACGCAGGTGCATCCTAACTTCGACTATGGTTGACTCGTCTTTGAAAATGAGATCGTAGTTGTTTATGTTTATTTTCCTACTTGCCTAGAAGGCCTCCCTAGCGAAGTGGCTCGAATGAAGCTGAGCAGTTATGCAGGCATTCAAATTTCTGCTTAGCCAATGAGCAACAACTGGATTAACGTCACATTTGGCTATTTAAATGAGCTTTTAATTGCACGTTGGGTTTTGCTAATAACTTCTTATTACTTTACTAGGATTCCGTAGATTTTGATGTTCCCTGTTATTTTAAATATTGCTTCAAGCTATGAATTTTGTGCTCAAGTAGTGGGTTTTTGTTTAATCATTTGTTTTTCTTGTTTGGGGCCCAGTCTGTGAGGCAAATCTTATTCCTTCTGAAGTGCCGCAATAGAGGGTGTCTATTGCCCCTCTGGACATTCTTTCGTTGCAAAAAAAAAATTGCATCTTAGTGTTAAGTGTCCTCCTACCTTAGCATCTTACTTGCCAATATTTTCAAAAAACTACCAGCCTATGTTGCAATCATTAGTCAGCAACATCGCCCATATGTGTTCTGAGCATTTTTATATTCACATGCTATTAGAGCGATCTCACCGAACAAATGCGTTATGCTGAAACACTAGATACATATGTGCATTTACTACGTAGCTTCGACGCTGGCAGTTAGAATATTTAAATCAAGACAGCGCAAGCCTTTCAGCTGTAAGCAGAGGGCAGCCCACGGTCGGTCCGTACAGTTCGTACAGATGCCACGAGCTCTTTAAGGCATTTGGCTAGATGTATGTAGGTTCTCAGATATCTAACAGACTTTACATTTTCTTACGACATCTGTAAGAGGAGCTCCTACATCTTAAGCCTTCAGACATTGCTGCCTCGCAATTGAATAACGGGGAGCCAACGAGGTGCGCGCTCAAATAGATTGTAATATTCGCGTAGAGCAGATGGACCATAAAAGTCAAACACCATTCGCGCCTTTCATACGTTCACGGGCGTGTAGGCATACAGGCGCGGACTGACGGCATTTCCAGATGCATAAGCGGTTTCCCTTGCAGCGTCATGTCTTGCTTCCCACGCTGCACGAAGGCCGAAAACGGCATGCAAAGTGCCGTGCATTACCCTGCCTCATGGCCTATAAAAAAATCCATCATTGTACGCATAGTTCTTCTAAGGTGGGAAATGGTTAATATATATATATATATATATATATATATATATATATATACATATATACATATATACATATATACATATATACATATATACATATATACATATATACATATATACATATATACATATATACATATATACATATATACATATATACATATATACAGGGTCGTTCATATCGTTATGTACTTATTTTATAATTTGGTAAAACTCGACAAGAAAATAAGCTTTCCCAATGGAAGGAGGAAACGCGGAAACGTCTTGTTTAGGAGAGAGAGTGAAATTTATAAAAGTAGTTATTCTGCCTGGTTTTTCACTACATAGTTGTGCGAAATCTACGTTTGCAGGAGAACCAGCTAACGCATAACCGATTATACCGGCGTGTCCGGCGCTTCTTCTGCGCTTTGTGAAAATTCTGCACTGCGGACGACACTTCACTAGCACGCTTCGCCCCCCGAGACAAATTCTGCAAATATTCTTACCATAAACCAGAATTCATGACTTTTGAGGAGCGTCTGTACAGAGGCATGACATGTCAGGGGATAATGCGATGAAGTACTTTTCTTTCTAACGCTTTTCGCGTTAGAAATAGTAGGTGGGTATAATTTAGCCTGGGAAAGCGTTGCTGTTGTAAGGGGAGAAAGGGCTGGAGTGAAGTTAAAGTGACGTAGAAATTTACGTAGATATGGTCGAACCGACTGGTTATTGCACGAGGGCTTGCTCGAAGTTAGGGATCATCCTTGCATAGAATGCCCGTGTTGAGGCCACAATATTTTTAACACCCTCGATTGTCAAGCAAATTTGAATATGAATGTTCATAGTTTGTACTGGTTAACATTTTAGTCGGTGCGTATTCCGGTGTTTGTTGACCAGATTTTTTACGCCGCCCACTACCGTCAGTAAAAGCTGTAGGTCCCCTTCGTCCACACATCTAGGCGGAGAAGGTTCCTCTCGCTCAAGGCAAGTACTTTGTACTCGGCCTCAAGGGCGTAACTGGATTTCCTCTTAACGGAGACAGATCTGGCCTACTTCTGAGTAGCCTATAGCTTTGTCTGGCAGTGGAGCTTTCTCACACTTTGCTACTGAAGTGGGCGGCTTTTCTTTAGCCTGTTTTTATTGGAAGCTAGCTCATTGGTTGTGCGAGCGAGAGTTACGATCGCCGAGTTCTGTCTGCAGGTCTCCATGTTTCCTCATGCATGCTAACAGGCTCCCCGTCGCCGGAATCTTGAGTAAAGTAGAGGGTCGGACAGCCGCCAAACGCGGCCATCTCGGAGGGTGGGGACAAGGCTAAGGGATTGTTGAGGAATGAGGAAGGATAGGGTGGGGGTGAATCACCTATCGGGCGCAAGACTCAATCCGAGTTTCTGCTCGAACATTCCCGTCCTTCAACTAGCCAATGTACGAGTATTACACGCACTTGCTATTCAGCCGATCATAAGCCGTTTTGTAACGCTAGAATCTCGAATTCGCGTGCGTCTTCCGTCGGGCTGTCACGGCTAGCGACGTTCAAGTTGCTGCACGCGGTGTTTCAAACATGTTGTACATGGTGGCGGTTCGGATAGTTGTACGTGGCTGCGGTGCCGATTGGCACCGCAGCAACGTCATTCGAATCGTCGCACGTAATGCCGTTCGAATTGCCAACTGCTACCTTAAGTACTCAGAAGTACGATATTGGAAATTTCTAGGATTTATCACGGATCACACACACAAAATACGTATGTACCGTAGGCTACGGCGGTCGAGTCCAACCCATTTATGTATATACATATTTGTTTTTATAAGAGACTATTTGATGAGGATACCTAGGTTTCGGATTTTAATATGATGCTATCGACTATTGATGGTAGAAGACGGCGCCGCAGGTCGGTTGATCCGCGGAAATTTTGTTCGCAGTTCTGCTGAGGCTTTGGTTGTTTTTTGCTTCATAGTGCACATGAAGCTTTTCCCTGAGAGCCTTATGCAGGATCATGCCTAGGTTCCTAACGAGGGTCTGGGTGTTTGTTACTCGATGCCCTCCCAGAAGTAAGTTTACATTCTGTGGAAGTTAAAACTTCAGGCCGTTTAAAAGAATTGTTCCAAGGCCTACTGTGTGGAGGTCTGTTGGCTGTTATTTCATGTAGATCCTCGTCACCAACAGTGACGGTTAGCATTCCGTAGGGTTGGTTCCATAGGGGCACTCCTGGGAGGCCCGGCTGTGACTGCATAGTCAACGCCTTCGTAGGTAGATGCTCGATCTTTTGGGTACGATGTCAAGGTAAGCCGTACATGTATAGGGGATACGCTCTTGTCAATATGTGCTTACTTTATGACGTCCCACGAGAGCGTGTTAAACGCGTTTTTGACATTTTAGAGGATGGTCAGACACAGTACAACCGGTTTGCTCTCGGCGCAATTCTCTGTGCTCTCTCATCCCTCAACTATATTTAGCACTGAACTCATGGCTGAATGTGTGGAATGTAAGGCTCGAAAACCGTGCAGGTTTTCCGACAGCGCCTATTTGTCTTTATATATATATATCTAGATATATATATATGGTTTCGCGTACAGGTCGGTGCATACTTTCGACGCCTTAGATTATCTGAACCACTTTTTTGAAGGCGCCCGAAAGAATGCCAAACTAAGAACAATAAGAAAACAATGAGCAAGGAATGTGCTATTTTGGCATGCATTTTGCCCTATCCGTAATTTCGCCCTTATTATATGCTCTGTAACTATTAATTGTTGTCGAATGCCGCATGTTCAAGCTCCTCGTGTTCTGTTCCTTGGGCAGGTACGAAATAGTGCATTTTAGAACTTGTTTCTTGTAGGGATAGCTGTAGGCGACAGACAAGCAGATATAGCAGGGAGTACATTTTCGCGCCTTCAGTGCGCGGACACGCTAAACAAGAGAACAACAAAATCCGCGTGGGCGATTCAGATCATATACTGCAGAGTTGGGTCCCTCTAGGATGCAAACTGGTGGTGGTGATGGTTGTGCTGCTGCTAGCTAGTATCCGGCTCTGCGCTGAGATGAGCTATCCTTGAAGTAACGAATTGCAGCAAATGAACAACGGACCACCGCTCAAGCCATGCCTCGTTGACGCTTAGATAGCGCCTACACAGCGCAGGGAGCAAGAGAGTAACAACAGACTGGCAAAGTCTGTCCAGCGTGAAGAGGAACAGCATAATGTACTAGGAGAGAGAGAGGGAGAACACGGACGGCAAAATAGAGTATATATTTTTATATATATATATATATATATATATATATGCGAGAGGAAATACAGAGGAAAAGATAGAATGTATGTACAAGGCGAATAAACGCAACTGGGGGAAGAAGAGAGATAGCAGGGTGCACGAGGCTGGCGAGTATAGAAATATGGGAAAGAAGAAGAGATATATGTATATATATATATAGAGAGAGAGCGAGAGATAGATATATAAGGTACATATGTATATATAGAGTGTAAAAGAGGAAGAGAGAGACGAGGGGGAATATAAGGCAACGAATTACAACTGCCTGTTAGGGGGGTCGCAGCAGATGAGGTTGCTGATGCTGTTGCTCCTGCTGCTGAGGTCTTGTGGTTGGTCGACCTGAAATGGAGTTCAGACACGCCACACGGGATAACGATAGCGTCGTATTCTGGTTTCGTCCGGCGTCTTCCTCCCCCCAGCTGGATAATATGACGAGGCAGGCAGGCGGGCGGGCGAGGGCAGCTCTAGCTAGGAATAGCTTCGGCCTACCTGCCTGCCTACCTACCTCCCTCACGCTTGGTCTCGAAGTGTTGTCGTTGTCGTCGTCGTCGTCGTTGTCGTTGTTGTTGTTGTTGTTGTTGTTGTTGTTGTTGTCGTCGTCGTCGTCGTCGTCGTCGTCGTCTAGTTGTCCGCAGAGCAATGCAAATGTCCCACCAGCAACTGGCCGCCGCTACAAATACACATGCGTATGTGTATCTGTCGTATGTAAAGCGGCGTTTGTCGCCGTGGCGATGCGTCGTTGCGCTTATTCGTCCGTTCGTTCGCAATCGTCGCTGCTATCGCTCTTCGTATCTCTCTCGACGAATGACGAGTCCAGCGTAGACAGGCCTAAACGTCACAGTCGGTCGGTTGGTTGGTCGCTCGGTCGCCTCACAGTAGGGCCGGCGGCCCTATGCGACTACTACTCAAAGCAACAGCTCGGCTTTCTTGCGTAAGCAGATTCTGTATGACCCGGAGGAAGGCTGAGGCCACCGAAATGACCGACGACCGACGGGCCTGCCTGCCAAGCGGCCGTACCACACTCTTGCCGCCGGTGTTGGCGGTGGGTGCTAAACCAGGCCGACAAAAAACTGTCACCTCATAGCGACTGTTGTATATGTATATATTTACAAATTTATATATATATATATATATATATATATTTGCTTTTTTGTTTGTAGACGTGCAATTGAAAAATTGCCTATCTGCTCTTAAAGCTCATATTTCTCTACTGCAAGAAAAAAGACGCATGTGAAAGAAACATACGTTCCCTTGTATGAGAGGGCTCTAACATGTTGTAATATTTATACCTACACGAATTTATATTTAGATAACGTAACATAAATGACACCTTAAATATCACATAAAGTGCGGTGTTGTACCATGGATTTGATGTGGTAATAAATAGACGATTATAAATGTTAAAAACTGTCTTGTCTAAGTTAATCGCATTATCGGCTGACTCTGCTCGAAATCGGGTTAAACGGCTACAGGTTCTTCAGTTCGAAACTCTGATATTTCCATTTGAAGGCCAGCGTTATTCCAAGCGTTAATGATTTGTTATACTATTCCGCGTATGAGATTTGCATGTCATTCATCTTGTTGTAAAATGGCTTTTTTAGTAAATTAGCTGACTTACATAAGGCTATTGTTGGTTAAATTACATCAACGCCTCAACAGACTGTAATGCAACTACAGCAATTTAATGCGTTCGATTTCAGCCATAACTAACAGGGGTAGAGCGTCCTAACTTACTTTTTTGTTTATAGTTTCTACCAACAAGCAAGCTTTCACCAACAAACAAGCTTCCGCGAACGAACGAGGTTACATGCGTCGGAATGTACGTAAACGTGTTATATCGGTGACCGCATATTATACGTTATTCGTAACCTTATCGAACGCACAAGCAACGCGGAAGCAAAAATCCATACGATGGCTATTTACATCTCATTACAAAAAAAGCAACATGGCTCATTATATAAGGACTCATTGCGAAATAAAGAAGACGCTACGCAATTCTATACAGATCGACTAGCCGTTTTGGAATTGTTCCTGCTTAGGAACAATTCCAGCGAGACGTAGTCTCATAAACGTCCTTATAAGTGAGCTGTCTTACGTCGTGGTTTACGCTGCATGTCCTGTCACACGTAACTGTTGACGCCAAAAACGTTTCTTGAAGCGGTTTCTGTTTTCTCGAAGCAGTTATTTGCCGGGGGATGGGAGCGCGAATATGCAGCGGCCACCGTCGCACGCATCATAGCACGACCTCCTCCAAACTCAAACTTACCGCAACAACTGAATCCGGTAGCGATTGAAAACCTTGCAAAGCACTTTACAATAAACGATGCCTGCGATTCACCGACGTCTGCAGTCAATCGAAATTTGTGCTTATAAGAATGTGCTTTAGGTCTGGCTACTAATAGCCAGACGGGTTCACTTTGGTAGAAAAACGGTTTACTTTCGAACACACGCTTCGCACCGAACATCCGTATCCGAACATAATATACCCAGTACTGGTCATCACTCAGTCAATATTAGTAACATGTTATTTTTGTGATTAATTGTTTCGTTGCCAGTCATTTGGTGATAAATTATTGCCAGACGGCAAAGGTACAAATGGAACCCTTTATATATATACGCCAGTTCCTCCAAGCCTCTTCTACTCGAGAGCGTGTCAAGAATCACTGTTGCGTTCCCGCGCTGTACCTCCTGCCTCAGAAATACTGTGGATCGCCTGTTCAATTCCTTGATAATCTGGTTGATTAGCCGCATTATGGCTATCACCTTCGGTCCCTACACGTTTTATGCCTTAATGATGAACCGACAGATGGGGTGCGTTGTGCGCTCAAGGCTTAAGGTAATCAAAGGCTTTGTCCCTTGCCGTTTTTGAGTACAACACCGCCTTCCAAATATTGCCGTATAGCTTGTCGCATAAGTGTTTCTGAAGCGACACGTCCCAGATCTGCAGTCTCTTCGTGACCCGGAGAGTCAGGATCATGCCGCCCGATCCAATGGTTTTATTTCACACAGATGCTTGACGCGCATGAAATAGACATTGTTCACGTAGATCTGCATAATGACACCGTTTCTTTAATAAATTAGGTAATGAATACTCCCATAACTCATAATCAAGAGCAATTCATAATTTGGCCATTGCCATATCAGGCGGTTACATTCAAGTTTGTTAAGTGATGGCATTTTAAGTCATGTATGGGTCTGTATAAGTATATGACTTACTCTCGTCCTTCGCAAAACCAATGATGGTTCTCAAAGCGTTCTTACTCTGTACAATCTGTCCTATTGGCCTAAAAGTACGCGTTTTCACGAGCGCGGCTGTTTCGGTAAATAAAATAGACTAACCACAGATGCGAAAGCACGATTTTATTCTAAAAAGCCCATGTGTGTTAAGTGAGATTGGAAATGCAACAGACTAACTCTCCAAAACTAACATGTTGGGAAATCATAACCTATGATCAGCTTTAGTGTATCTAAAAACGAAATATATATGTATATATATATATATATATATATATATATATATATATATATATATATATATATAAATATATATGTATGTATATATATATATATATATATATATATATTAGGGCTACAAAAAAGTCTTTTGGCGCTATAAAGAAAACACATATATAGGAGACACGGGAGGTCTTATTTATTGCTTTATATATTCTCCGCCGGAAGATACAACCTTTGCCCAACGATTTACAAGGTTTTCGATTCCTTTTCTGTAAAAGTCTGGGTTTTTAGTAGCAAAATATTCTTCCAGTCCAGAACGCACGTGTTCGATAAAAGTGAATTTGTTACCACTTAAAAAAAATTGCATCGATCTGAATAGGTGGTAATCAGATGGTGCTAAGTCGGGAGAATACGGTGGATGTTCCAAAAGTTCCTATTTTAGCCTTCCTGATCTAGGCTTATCTTCGAGGTTAAAATTTCCCTTTCGGAACTTCTGAAACCACTGTTGGCATATTCTGTCTGTACAACAGGCATCTTCAAACGATTTTAACACCTTTTTGTGAGCCTGCGTTGCACTCAGTCCATTTTTAAACTCATGGAGCAGAATCGCCCGAATTTGGCATTTTTCTACCCTCACTTTGCAGCACTTTTACGAACAAACGGCTAAAAATATTTCAAAGTGGTCGATACCAGCAGATTCCCCGCTTTTTTTTCACATAAAAACAACAAAGAGTAAGCCAATGATCTATGCCTAGGCGCCGGGGCGAGCGCTGTGAAAGCCGCGCAAGCGCCAATCCGAAAATACTTTTTGTAGACCCAATATTAATATATATATATATATATATACACGGCGGTCTGGACATCCCCTGCCTCCAAACATTCATTCCCAGAATCCGCCTCTCCCGCCTGACAGCACTACAACACTCCACGCACCTTGGGGTCCAATGGATGCTAACCACCGAGCACTTTAAAAAAGATCTTGCGAAAACAAGACTTCTTTGCGAGCGCTTGGGAACCTCCATTGAGACCGCTACACAAGAGACCGATTACTGGTCTCAACAACTACACAGCACGTTCGATGGGGCACATTTTAAAAAAGCACACGAAACGCCCTTTGTACATTACTGGATTAAGGGTATGCCCTACCTATCTGGTAAGGAGTATTTAAACCTACTAAAGCTCAGGATCAACGCACTACCAACGCGTGCCAGATTGGCCAAGGGACGCCCGGGCTACAACAAACGTTGTAGGCACGGGTGTCATGCGCCTGAGACGTTGGCTCATGTCGCTCAGATGTGCGATATAACACACAAACAAACCATAAAGAGATATGACGACGTCTGTGATCGCCTGGCGCGTCTTCTCCGCGAAAGGGGTCATGAGGTGGTTCGTGAGCGAAAATTCCGTCGACTGGGCGCACCGGGTCTAAAGCCCGACCTCGTAATAACAACACCTACCGAGGTCTGGGTTTTAGATGCCGAGGTTTGCGGCCCGAACCGGGACCTGGCAAAAGCACGGCAAGACAAGATCGCCAAATATGACGTCGAGTTCCTAAGAGCGGCGCTCCCCTACCCGCAAAAACCTCGTAGATTCGGATCCATCACTATCTCTATGAGTGGTGTATGGGACTCCGAATCTGCGAGGACGCTCTTGGGGCTCGGCGTCACGAAGAGGAATCTTATGGATCTCACCGTTTTAACTTTGCAAGGAACCTTGAGGATATATCGTTCGCACCGGGTCCATAAGAGCGGGGGCTACCATCAAGCAAGGACACGGACAACTGACTCTTAACTTCACGTGACACCTTTTTACCACCATTTTTATTAAGGCGAGCACTGCCGAGTAAGCAAACGTATTGTAAATGATTAATAAATCATCACAATATTTTCTATATATATATATATATAAAGCGGATATATGTGGGCTCCGTATAATAATATATTATTACTTTACTTCTTATGTCTACTTTAAATATAAATGCACATACTTAATGGAAAATTTCGAAAAATGTAACGGGAGACAAGAGCAGAGAGAGACAAGCCATTACCGGCCCATTCAGTTCTATGAATAGCGGACCCGAGCTGGTCGCCAGTTACATCGTTCTCTCTGATTTTGTTACTCGCTGCTAACATGGTTAGAAGGACCGGCAAGAAGATAGTGAAGAAAAATCACTACCAGACGGACTGTTGAGGAAACTCTAGATCTCTTTTGCTGTCCGGCTCTCAGTGCACTGAAGGTATGCCTCACGACGGCTTCAAGCCCATAGACATAGAAACAGTCACCCTCCTGTCCCCCTGTCCCGCGACAGAACACAGGTCAGCCCGTCCTTCACGACTTACCTCAATAAATGAACTTTCATTTACTTTGCTGGCACTTTTTAATATGCGCGTATTTTCTGAGTTTATGTTTGTTAGAATCTGCGTATTTTTCAAGCTTTGCCTGCTCAGTAATACACAATATTAATGTTTATGACTCGTTCAATATTATAAAAAAATGCATCGTCGAGATTTCAAAAAGAAAAGTTCATGAAAATAGTTTAATGGAAACCCTTACCCGCAATAAGCAGGATCATATAACTACCGAACTATAAGACCAGAAGTCAACAGACATCACGGGAGAATGCATCCATCGCTGATACTTACGGACCTTAAGGACTTCGAATACGGAGCTTGTCCGTTCAACGTCCTCTCTACATCTGACCCAGCCCCTAGAAGGACAAAAGGAATAGGAATGAACGCAAACGTGACTCGGCAGGCTTCGTTCGAGTTAAACGAAGGAGACGATGCACCCGCGGCCGCCAGCATACTATCGTGGGTCGAGTAACTAACCAACGACGAGGACAATATCAGACACTTGCACAACAAGCACCTGCCGGTGCCACTAAACTCGTGAGAGCCTTCCGAGCCCTATCGGCATACTGGAGGCGGTGACCACTAAAAACAACATCATTTCGGCGTTACGATCCTTTCCTGGGCGTTCGTAGGCCAGGTTGGGCTTTGTAAGGCCCGGCTTGTTGGGGCACCTGACCTGTCGAGAGGAATTAATCGAGGAAATAGGCCGGCCTATAATATCTAAGATGCCACACGATCGGGCATCTTGTCTTCCATAATGTTTGTCGCTCGTGGAAGCCTGCAAACCTCTCTTTCTTCATATATCTCTCTTACCCTATCTCTGTCTGCCCTCCCTCGGATTGCCACTTACACCAACGGCACGTGCAATAGCACGCTTCCGTGGTCACAACAGAGCCAATCAAGGCTTTGCTGCTTCATAACATCATGAGGCAGCAAGATTTGCAGATTATTATATGTATGTATATATATATATATATATATATATATATATATATATATGTCTCCTCGGTCTACATACTTGATTTGTTTTTATTGTTGATGTTGTTAGTGTTGTTGTTTTTATTTTCATTGTAATCGATGTTCCTCTTGGATCTCATGGCCCTCCCCGATCTCAGTGGTAGCCACTGCTGCTCTTGTTTATGTTTGCGTCGTAATCGTTGCATGCATTCTACATGGTTGTCTCTGAGAAAGGAGTACAGCTTCCTATAGGATTTCCAGAATCGCTGTTATTCGTTGCACAGTTACCGCTCACGCCCGACTAACTGCTATTATTTTCTATTGGCTACTCTAGTTATGACTTTATGTTATACTATTACAGAGTTAGTTACCTAACGTACTTACGTACTTCTTTCCTTAGTGAAACTTAACAAGAAATAAAACGACTTGACATTTAGTTGACCACACATATAGCTGGACGGAACGTATTACGTATATTATTATTAATACATACTACGTGGTACGTATATTGCATGTAAGAACATTCCTTTATCTTAATATTGATTTGAAAAATAGCTACTGCTTGCATTAGGTCGCCCAGAAAAAGGTTATTTAAAATGCCACACGTAAAACTTTAAACGTGTGCTGTCTGGAAGCCCAACCGAGATATAGAAAATCCGTAAGATGCATTCTAGGCACGTCCCTGAGGCGTCTGCGTTTTGAGGTCGCATCAAAGCGTTACGGCTAAAGATTTTTCCGTTAGTATAGACTCGCTCTTTGAGCAGGTTTACGTATCTGCTTTCTAACAAAGTGTAAACTGCTAGAACACTATTGGGTATACGCTACAAGTACCTAAAAAGCTAGCTCATCAATCACTCCAAACACCGTGGCTCGTTTTGAGTTCGTAAACGGGCTGCTTGCTTGGCGGATGGCCAAAAAGGCGCATGCAAATCCAAACTGTACCCATGTCTTTGGCGATTAGTCACGTTCCCCTTGCAGAAGTACCCGTACTGCAGGCAATACATTTATAACAATGATAAACTGCAGCGCACACATCTTTATGTGATAATCATCGTGTAATTTTTTGTATTTTATATTAAACGAATCTACTTTATATAGACATATCTGAGCAGCTAAAGAGGTTAAACAAAGAAGCAAAGTTAAAAAAGGTCAACTAATATTCTGCAGCTGCGAGTAAAATGCAACTTAGGTTAAAAGTTGAGCAATTCAGTCTACTAACTGACTCTTCAAACCAAACATTTTTTTTCACATTCTAACGGTACCACAAGCAAAACAATTAAGGAGATAGTCAGAAAATTAAATTACTCAACAGAAGTAAATAGTGATATTGTCAAACGTTTATCTAAAATAGACAAATACTTGCCTGGTTTTTGATCTACTGTTATTTCTAATCAAACAATCAAATTTTGTAGAACAACACATATTTTTCAATTAAATAAAAATTATTGATTACAATATTCGTTACCGGACAATATTTTATACTTAGTCATGTAATAGCAAATATACTGAAAACACAACTAGACAGCTATATTTACATAAATAAAAGAATTATTATAGTAAACGATGGTTTGTATATAAAGACTTGCGTGCGAGACAAACTTCACAACGTTTTTTTGGGAGTATGGATGTGCAAACGAAAATGTCTTAACGCCTGACACTGCGTATTTATGTACATTTGAAGGTTAATTGACTTTACTTCTAGATACAATCAAAGCTAGTATGAAAGCAAAAATGTGAAGCCTTTCTAGAACAGATGCCAGACTACCCCATACGCGTTGCCTTGCTGCTAGTAACGACATTTGATGTATTATTAAAGTTAGTTGATACCAAATCACACTGTATGAGGAATACCTTATGCATTTAATTATACAGTTTAACGTCTAAACGCTTTACGTGTGAATACAGCTAGGCCACGTAAAACGTGTATGTGGTTCTTGTTATCGAGTCCGTTGCAAGATCAAATCAATCATTTATTTAGTTAGCTAAACACGATTACGTTATCGTTATATTGTTGCCATCGGTTTTGTTAGAATCGCCGTTATTGTTATTTCTAGGTTTGCTAGTGTTGTTGTTGTCGTGGCTGATGTTGTTGCAGTTGTTGTTGTTGTTGTTGCTGCCGTTGCCTTTACAGCTACTGCTGTTGTTGCTGCTGCTTCTGTTGCGTCTGCTGTTCCAGGTACCAGCGTGCTTTATGCTGTGCTTGCTTGCTATTTATTATGGCTATGGCTGTCCGGCTATTCCGACGTGCAGCTCTCTCTCTCCCTCTCTCTGTATTTCTCTACTCTAGTATTCTAGGCCAGCTGGTATAGAGCCACCAGCCAACCAGCGCCAGCACAGAGTCCAGAGCCTCGACACGTCTACCTGCGCCTGCACTGCGTGCGTGAGATGTACCAAGGCAATGGTTGAGTAGAGCGGAGCGGAGTGGAGTGACGGCACGGGATCCATTACTCGATCACGCCGACGAAACGCTGCACGTTAGGTAACACTCGAAACGAACGAACCCGCTAACCAGCCAGCTAGACAGGCAGACAGACAGACAGGCAGGTAGCTGTAGGTATGTAGGAGGTAATCGACTACCACCACCGAACATACCTGCTGGCCTAGACGCCGCTGTGACTGACAGGTGTTTCCGTATGCAGCACGTACAGGTTTACTGGAAAACGAAGGGCCTTGCTAATGGCGTTCCTACAGGTTTCTCTCGATATCTTCTCGCCTTCATTTCTTCTCTCCCTTCATCTCTCTCTCTCTCTCTTCTCTATCGCGTGCTGTTCAAATAATATATATATATATATACGATCGAGGCTATATGCGTATTATATATGTGTTTATAAATATATGTATATATATATATATATATATATATATATATATATATATATAGTGTATAAACACATCTATAATACGCATATAGCTTCGATCGTCAACACGCCACAGGGGGGCGTTTTCCATAAGTGGCTATCTACTTGAAGATGCAATACCAGCAGTAATGGTTGGGGAGTCAGGGGGGTCGTGTTAGCTCTAGTAGTATAGGTATGCAAATCGGCCTGTATTCGTGAGAATGGGCCACTACTTCTTATACTTTTGTAGATGTTCTTTGTAGATGTTCTCTCCGCGCCTCCTGCTAGCGCCAGGGTTCGCCCTCACCCACCACCCACATTCTCACCCAGCCCCTCGTTCATATCTCCTTCGTGTACCGGTGGCGCGAATAAGGGACAACGAAAGAGATAGTACGAGACAGAAAGAACCAAATAGGCTAACCGTACTGCAAGTACTGGCACTACTGCGAAGACGCCCACCGATTGTGGCCGCCACAGGCAAGACGAAACCTTTCAACATTTCTTATGCTGATATTATCACACTGCTGGACACAGCTGCTTTTGCTGTCCAGGCGGTCGTTCCCTCGGTCATACATGCGATCAGCCGTTGATGATCGATGCTGAGCGTCCAGGTCTTGTATCTCTTGCTAGCATGACCGTGCTGCCTGATTCCAGGAACAACAACAACAGCAACAACAACAACAACAACAAAAACAACAACAACAAAAACAACAGAATTAGAGAGAGCAACATCAGCAACATCGACAATAACGACCATAGCTAGCTAGCACTTCTATGCTGGTACAAGCGCTATTGTTGATGCTACGTTATCGACCTAGTACCGGAGCATTAACAACAAGAGAACAGAACTAAAAGAGAAAGGAGGGAGAGAGAAATACAGGGGAAGCAAGAGAGCAGGGTAGCAGGAACAATTTGAATAATCTCAGTGCAGCAGCCAACCGCACCAGTTTTGCCCACACTATCTTAACATTACAAATAGGACCATCTGGTGATGTGGTGGTGGTCGGTGGTCCGCCTGCTGATCTGATCGGCGGTGGCACCTGAAGCAAAGGCAAGAGAAAGCTGAAACGCAAAGGCAAAATGCATACGCAGTGTGGTAACGCCGCAGCCGCCACGCGAGAGCAAAATCTGAGTCAACGCCTGCATGACAATGGAATCTTCCTCCTGCTCCTTCCTCCTTATTGCCCATTACTAACCCTATTGGGCGCTGCTGCTACTGGTACGTTTGGTTTCGCGTTTGCTGCTGTGATTCCCCTATACGATTACTTTTGTAACTACTACTACTACTATTGCTACTCCAAGTAGGCTACTGCTACCGCTAGTTGTCCTGGAGTGCTGGCCGTGCCCAGCCTAGCTACACTGCAAATCCTGTCGCCGGCCGGGAGGCTGCGGCTGCGTATAGATAGGCAGGCAGGCAAGCCTTTCTACGCGCCTCACGCCTTAGACACTCAGTCAGCTCGTTGTCCAAACAAATACGAGGCGATTCGACCAGTAATCTCACCTCACCGTCGATCTAGCCACTCACTACCTTACTTTTCGGGCTATCGCCTCACTCGCAGGCTCTCGCCGCCTGGTGCTAAAGCAATGATGTCGCCGAGTGTTGTCGCCGCTTTCTCCCAAAGGGTGGTTGGTTGGTTGGCTCTTCCTGCACGTGGACTGAGAGTCTATCCTTGCCCTTCTCCATTTTGTCGTCAGCTGCATCCCGGCCCGGCTACACCACGCACGCGCGGGCCTGCCGCCTATACCCTAGAGACAAATCTATTGCCGTAGATATCTATGCACCCTCTTCATCCTCTATCGTATGACCCGGCCATCAGCGCAGCAAACTTATAAGCCTCTTGTACAGCCGTTGACGCCAGTCGGTTCGTTTGCTTTGCAAACTTAGTTCTCTCTCTTTGTTCTTCGCTGTTGCCACCTCCAGGTAGGGTATTAGTTCTCTTTAAAAAAAAAACAGGTAGGGTATTGGGATTTGGATCTATAAAATATACGCGTGTGCGTGTGCAAAGCGTACTTTTACAAGCTGTATTAGTAGTAGTTGTAGTAGTAGAAGCAGGACTAGTAATCGTCGACTTAGAAATGCGACTTTTAAAAACCTGTCTCTCCCAGAATCAGACAGCTGGAGCTTTGCTGTTGGCAGGGTTAACCCTGCCATGTTGCTATTGCTTTCACTGCAGATACTCCGGCTCGGTACTTCCTGCACAGCTGCAAGTACTAAATAGTATATGTTAAAAAGTACGCATATATATATATATATATATATATATATATATATATATATATATATATATATATATATATATATATATATGCAACTCTACGACGGTATTTATTGCACATCTTGTTTAGAAACCATTGACATATCTTCAAAGCTGGGTTCCTGGGGACTGGGGCTGCATATGTTACTACAGATAGCGCGTGCACTTCAACTAGATTTAGGTACGCATGTAGATTTCTAAGTATGCATAAACGTGTAATTTAATTCGTTCGCCGTGTTGCTTTCAAAGCAATGTCTGTTGTGCGTTCTGTGTACTTCATAATAACAGACGTCATTATACCTAGGTTTCGGAGCAGTTCTCTCGCAGTAAAGGCACTTCTGAAGTGTCCGAGACAGATTAGTGTATATTTCAGCATCATCCGTAAATAATAAATCTTCTCGGACAGAGCCTAATGATTACGTACCTGGAAGGTCCGCTCTCTTAGGAAGGCATCGATCTATGCAACTATTCTATTGCTTACCCCAATTTTAGATTGCACAGGGTTTTAAATCTTACGTTTTAATCTAAAATCGAGATATGTTATGTCAAACCAACTTGGGCGTCAACATATTCTAACCAGTCATGGTGCGTCTCCAAGAGTTGAAGTGTGCAGCTTCTACCTGGACGAAAATCAAGTTGTTCATTGGCAATTGATCCTTGGATGTCAGCGTTGAGGTATCTAGCCGAAGAAGTTTTACTTTTATTCCTTCTCTTCTATTATTGGGGTATGCATTTTTTCTCCGTTTGTGCAGTTGTTGTTACGACTGTCGTTCTAAAGTCTTCGGTACTATCTAATCGTCAAGCGATTGACAAAATGACAAGCTTAATGGAGGCGGGGCTTACCGTAAGCATATCACATATTGAACAACTATCGTATTGTTAACAAAGTGATGCTAGATTGGCATTTTCCTGTGTGTTTAACTAGCGTAACCTTTTAAGGTATTAAACGTGGAAGCCCAAAAATTAGATATCGCAGGATCTTAATTTTTGCAACTTATTCAATACTAATACTATTTGCCTTGCGTTAGCCGAAGTTGGCTACTTGTCACGAGATATTTTTCTTGAGCACACCGGTTTTGTCGGTTTCTCTATCAAACACAATGGAAAAATATTTGTAATTTCATTCCTAGAGGAGACATAGTCCCTAACCCCCACCAGTTCCATTGGAAAACCTACTTATTTTACCAACTTCTGCAGCCCCCTAAAACCGGCCAAATTGGGAATGGATACCCTGTAGGAAATTTTCATAGAAACCCCGGTTTATTCGTCTCTGCAAGCTGCTAATACAGCCCTAAGGAAACATTGCATCAGTAAATTGCGGAACGGAGTCTGTCAGATAAGATGAACAGAATTCAGAAGAACTATGAGGTATGTGTATGAATTACCGATTACGCTCTTTAAGCACGCTCGTCGTGAATGATAGTGCCAACCGGTAATGATACAATTCGCGTAAAAAAAATACACGCGTAAAACATATAAGAAATGTGAACAGATAAAATACATTTCACCATTTTAGCTGTTCACATTTGATGGTTGCCCCTAGTAGCAGAATTACCGTAAACTAGGTAACGTTAACGCTAACAAATACATTTATAGATTTACTTGGTAGATTACAAACGCCACGCAATCTTGCTGCGTTTTCTCTGCGGGAAGACCCTAAATATGGCAATAGATTTATTAGAAATTTACAGTCAGGCTGTTGCGCATAGGCAAAAAATAGTTTTAAATGGTACCTGAACCTTGTCACATGACAGTATGAGGTATCCTTATGTGGCATCAGTTCATTCCTGTTGGGAACGCCAATATTGCATTTGTGGTGGGAGATGATTTTCGTACCTGGGAACCTGATTGCCCAGAGTCATATATTAAACAACGCCGGTCTTAATATAAGAATGCTTGCTCTGAGCGGCCAACAAAAATTGCTTTCTTCAACAATGGGCGTCTTTTCGTTACTAGCCGTAGACATACATCGTAGACGAGGCGGTATGTATTTATATACAACAACGTCTATACATGTGTATATATATACACGTTGAAAGGCAAAACGGATACGTATTTTGACGTGAAGGGTTAATTATGCTAGAAAGGAAAAATAAATCGGCGAGAAACACTATAGCCCTGAGATATATATATATATATATATATATATAGAGAGAGAGAGAGATATACATATATGCACACATAGGTTTATGTAGTTGTGATGTACATAGCTCGACGCTAATCGTGTCCTTTCATGATCACGGAAACCCTCTTATGATATGAATCGCCGTCTTCACTTTCAGATAGAGCGGGTGAGCGTGATGTCGCTGGTGGCACAAATTCTATTATTAATCCGGTAATAATCATGTGCTGTCATGCTGTGTTCCGTCAGCCACTAATTACAGCCACCACGGTCAGCAGAGCATGACTAAGCCGGATATCATGTGCTGAATACGATACAATTTCATATATGTATATAGACATATATAGACAAATATAATGTTGTTACAAAAAACGTATGCTTGCGTACACATGTGTGTGTATTTATATATATATATATATATATATATATATATATATATATATATATGGATGTACATAAATCGATACGTATAAATGTTGCTAAATAATATGTATTCATACATACATAAATGCATGCATATACCAGCGTCGTCGATAAGTATACACCTCTTAATGCTGTTACCAAGGGTATGATTATTGTCATTACGGAAGATTACCTCGAGACAAAATTGGTACTCACCATGCAAGGCGGGTGAAACGTGCTTCGGCTTGTTGTCGCAAACGAGACTAATCTTGCTCGTTCTCTAGCACCGGCGCAAATGTCAATCCAGCCGACATCGAGACATATACATATACTGATTAATCTACACATAGATGGCTATTATGTAAATATCGATTTCTCGATACGAGTTTAATCACCTTAGCGGCCGGATTGTGTTGAACGACTATCTGGCGTCTCGTTAGCTCAACCCACACGTCTACGGCGTATTGTAGACGAAGGCACAGGACACGCTATCTAGGCTTCGACACGGTTAGTTACAACAACGGGACAGGCAAGTTACCACGTAGGTGGTTTTGACCAATTTTATTCCACGGCGCGCCACTTGACCACAGTAATATGTATATATATATATATATATATATATATATATATATATATATATATATATATATATATATATATATATATGTATATATATGTATATATATATATATGTATGTATATATATATATACAGGGTGTTCCTAGTTGTGTGTCCAAAACGCTAGTGTATGGTCAAACTCGGTGAGAAAATCATTTTTGCCAATGGGTGGAAGCCGGGAAAACGTTTTGTTCAGGAGTGAGGATGAAATTTATAAAACGCAGTTTTTCTGTCTTTTTTCTCCTACATAGTTGTGCAAAATCTACGTTTGCGGGAGAACCAGTCAACGCACAAAGGAACCGATCATACCGGCGTGTTTGGCGGTTCTGCACAATAAAATTCTGCCCAATAAAGTATACATTACTTTATTGTGCAGAATTTTCCGCCAGTTAGTTACTTGGAAACTACGTAACGCAGCACCATCACTTTGGTAGGAATGTAGTGGGCATTAAATCTGCTATTGCCTGAGAGTAGTCTTTTGGACGTGCATTTTTGGTCGTAATGGAAAAAATACGATGTTACACAAAAAAGCGTTAACGTAACATTTTGACTTTTTATGACTTCCTTAATCTGGCTATTCGCTTTTTGTTACGCAAGCTAGTAATGTATACTTTATTGTGCAGAATATTCCGCCAAACACGCCGGTATGATCGGTTCCTTTGTGCGCTGACTGGTTCTCCCGCAAACGTAGATTTTGCACAACTATGTAGGAGAAAAAAGACAGAATAACTGCTTTTATAAATTTCATCCTCACTCCTAAACAAAACGTCATCCCGGCTTCCACCCATTGGCAAAAATGATTTTCTCACCGAGTTTGACCATTCCCTAGCGTTTTGGACACACAAATAGGAACACCCTGTATATATATATTAGTATATATATATGTATATATATATATATATATATATATATAAATATATATGTATATATACGTATATATATAAATATATATGTATATATATATATATATATATATATATATATATATATATATAAATATATATGTATATATATGTATATGTATATATACATATATATATATATATATATATACATATATATATATATATATATATACACACAAACTAAAGAGCAAGCAACCAAGGAGAGAGAAGCAGCCAGCCGGAAGCAGCTCCGAAAGGAAGCTCGCAGAGTTGTCACGGACGAGGAAGGATGGAGCACAAAGGGTGGTGCCGGAAACCGTTCGGTAAACGCGACCGCCAACGACGGTTTCAAATCCGACTCCTCTGGTGCAGGAGATCCACAGCCACAAAATAGCAAGTCCGATCAAAGTCATCCAGGTTAACCGCAATAGAAGCCGCCACGCCCATACGATGGTGGAAGACATCGCAGCAAAGCAAGGAGCGGCAATCGTTCTCGTTAGTGAGCCTAACGTTACATTGGGGAAAACTAAAACAGAATGGATAATGGAGACAAGCAAGGATAAAAATGCGTGCATAATAATCCGGGACAGCTCGATACAACTAAGAAAGCAGGGCGCCGGCAGCGGATATGCCTGGATCGAAGTAGAGGGGAGCAGGCCGAGTATACTCGTGCTATATAAGCCCTAACTGTTCCGTACAGGAGTTCGAAGCATACCTAGATGATCTGGCTGTCTCGATGCAAAAAGACAGAAGTAATGACGAGAGCATAGTACTAGCCGGAGACTTCAATTCTGCCGCTGAGTTGTGGGGGTCAGCCCGTACGGATCGTAGGGGGCAGCTCCTGATGGACTGGATGGCCGCCAACAACCTGACTGTGATAAACGACGGCGCGGAACCGACTTTCCAAAGAAACGGACAAGAGTCTTTTATCGACATCACCTTGGCCAATGAAAACACAGCACAGGCGATCGGAGGCTGGAAGGTTCTCGCAAGAGAAGAGAATCTCAGTGATCACAATTGCATCGAATGGGTTCTCGAGGCGGTAAAGTCTCAACCACCACGGAAACCAGGTATTCCTCGGCGTAAGCTTAAGAGACGCCTTTAAGAAGGCCTTTCAGGCCGAAATAGCAAAATGTGATAGCCTGCAAGACATAGCAAGCTACAGGAAAGTGGTTCAAAGAGCATGGAAGGTGGCCAGTACGCTAGCCATACATCCCAAAAGAACGGGCGTAGTAGAGCCAAATTACTGGTGGAACGAAAGGATCAAGGATGCTCGCAAATTATGCATGAAGTTAAGGCGGAAGCTTAAAGAGGCTAAGGGAAGTGCCAATACCCATTGCGATATTAGCAGAATATCGTGAAAGCCGAATGATATTAAAACAGGAGATAGTGAGAAGCAAGAAAGAAAGCTGGAGGGCGTTCCTAGCTGAACTGGACGGCGATCCATGGGGACGGCCCTATAAGCTAGTGCGGGGAAGCTTTGCTAAACCAAAGGTAGGACATCGCAGTTGAGGTGAAAGAAGAAATATTGCGGAATTTATTCCCACGTCACGAGGACTTCGACAGGAGGATGTACGAAATGGTGAACAAACAGAGCACAAACAAGTTCTCAAAAATACCTGAAGTTACAGTCGCGGAGGTGACAGCCGTGGCGGGCAGAATAAAGACAGGCAAGGCACCGGGACCTGACGGAATCCCACCGGCGGTAATTCGCTACCTGTGCAAAGAGTTCCCAGACTTCGTGGCAGATGCCGCAACAAAGCTGCTTCGTGAGGGGAGGTTCCCGAGAGAGTGGAAAAAAGCGGAGGTGGTATTGGTTCCAAAGGGCAGTGGGGGATATAGACCCATTTGCCTTCTGGACTCACTGGCGAAATGTTTTGAGGCAATCTTTGAGGAAAGGTTAAGAAACTTCGCGGAGGAAAACGGCCTTCTCTCGGACTCACAGTACGGATTCCGCAAGCATAGGTCGGCCCTTACTGCGATACACAGGGTTATCTCAGATGCTGAAAGGCTACATAGCTCGACACCGCAAACCAGGGACCTGTTTATGGCGGTTATGCTTGATGTGCGAAACGCTTTTAATAGTCTTCCCTGGAAAGTAATCTTAGATACCCTACACAAGAAGGGCGTCCCGCCCTACTTGGTAAAGCTCACATCCAGCTACCTACAGGATAGAGAAATCTCCTGCGCTGGGGTTTCATTCCAGATGACAGCGGGAGTTCCGCAAGGATCGATCATTGGCCCGTTACTATGGAACATTGCCTATGACGATGTACTAAGGCTGCCAGGACTCCCAGGAGGGGTCCACCTGCAGGCCTTTGCGGATGACCTAGCAATTATGGTCAAGGCCCGAACAGCAGAAGAATTAGAGCTAGCCGCTAACAAATCGCTCAAGGCAGTCGAAAGGTGGATGGAGAGAGCTGGACTGGAACTAGCTCCTGAGAAGTCAGAGGCAGTGCTGCTCATAGAAAGAAAGCACTGCAGAGAGAATTAATCTACGACTGCAGGGAACAACTATAATATTCAGCAAGGAGGTGAGATACCTAGGCGTCCAACTAGACCGGGGACTCACAGGAGTGCCTCACCTAAAGAAGGCAATCATAAAGGCAAGCAAAGCGGCAAACGATATCGCCAAAATCCTGCCAAATATCTACGGACCTAGCAGAGCCTCAAGGAGAAGGCTGGTCATGTCAGTGGCGGAATCCATCGTCCTGTACGGTGCACCGGTATGGTTCAAAAAGAAGTGCGGAGAAACACATCGAAAAGGCCTACTCAGAAGAGCCCAACGGGTACCGGCTCTTCGCATCACACAGGCCTACAGGACCGTGAGCACAGCGGCAGCTTTGGTTCTGGCAGGGACCCCGCCCTGGGACCTCAAAGCAGATGAAAGACGAAGACTGTGGGAGCGTGGTCCAGATAGGACGACAAATGAAGCAAAGGAAGAGGAAACGAAAGTAACACTTCTGCGATGGCAGGCGGAATGGGAGAGCCTCAGGAAGGACGAGGCGGGAGCCAAGGTCCGTGATCTGATACCGAACATCGAGAAATGGCTGAATAGGCCCGGAGGTGACATGGACTTTTTCCTAACGCAAATAGTCACCGGTCACGGAGATTTCCAGTCCTATTAATACAGGATCGGTAAGGCGCCTTTGGACACGTGCATGTTCTGCACGCTGGGCGTTGAAGATGACGCGGCACATACTCTTCTAGAATGCCCGTGCTGGGAAGAGGCTAGACGTAAGGCAAGCAACAGGGTGAGAGATAGTTGGACGAACGCGGGTGCCCAGAGACCTAAACACCCTCTCGTGCTCCCGAGAGATGGGCTAGCCCTATTCATGGATTTCATCTTCTCAGAACCAGCAGCATGGACCCTTGGAGCAGCGGTTGCGCGAGAGGTGCTGACGGAGAAGAAACTTTGCGGAACGCAGAGAAGAGCGAGTTATGACAGGATTAGCGCAAGAAGAGAAAATTATTCTCTCTTGTCACAAGGCACGCCAGCCAGAGAGCAGAATTCGCCAAACAAGCAGGCGAACCTGGTTAGATAGTCCGGATGTCACCCCCACGGCCCATAGTACTATTAAACGAAGATCTGGGCTGTGTCAAGGGCGTTATGAGAGGTAGGTTTTAGTGGGTAGGGGCGCGGACCATTGCGCCGAGTCCCACACACCAGAATGGAGATAAGGGGCCGTTTGCCTTTCTCCAGTCTGACGGTGCGTAAAATAGCATTTCCTCCTCTCAAAAAAAAAAAAAAATATATATATATATATATATATATATATATATATATATATATATATATATATATATATATATATATATATATGTATATATATATATATATATATATATATATATATATATATATATCTATATATATATATATATATATATATATATATATATATATATATATATATACGTGTTATTGAGCTTGTACTTGTGAAGAACTCTGGTGATTTCGAATTTTCTGTACAAGTTGACCCATATATATATATATATATATATATATATATATATAATAGAAGTATCAAGTACGAGCTCGGGAGCACGCACTATTGAGCTGCTTACTATAATTGGAACGATAAGCTCTTGGAATGTCGTATTTGCCATTATCATCGAATTTGCTTATCTTTGTGTTCTCTGCATTATGCCAGAAGAGCAAGTTCGGAACAAGCTCTTGCGTGTTCCATGCTGCAAATATTGCCCGCCGACGACACAATGTCTAAAATTTAGATTGGTAAGTATCTATAGAACCATTAGTAACATTTGGTATATCACTTATATAATAATACATAAAGCAGGTTTTGAGGTTAGCTTGTTTTTGTACGAATAGAATAGTTCATATCTTAGAGGTAGGCACTCTAATGACACAGGAATTACAAGTACAATCATTTTTATCTAGGACAACGGCATATGTGGCCTAGACTATAAAGTAGGAGTAACATTCAAGGGCATAGCCATAGAAATATACACGACAATAGCAATGAGGAGTACAACCTAGAGAGCAGCCGGATATAAGAGTAGGCATCTTACTAACGGCGTTTGCAGCCCACGGGCTCCATCATGTGTTATGCAGCACGCTAGAATTCCACGATTCTCAGGACTGTTGTAGGTGCACGAGATGTATAGGCCATTGCGATAGATACCACGCCGTAACATGTCCAGCAGTTCAGTCAATAGCTGAACTCGCAAGATAAGAGAAGATCCGATGATGTGGAAGAACCACTAATTGAGACTGATGTACTTGTTTATAATTCACCCGACCTAGGTGTTAATAAACCATAAATAAATTGGTAGGTTTCTGTCCTAACGTTGGTGCGAAACTTTGGTGTGCAAGAATTCCCGTCCTATTGCGACAAAGAGGCCTGACCTAACGGGGTGAGCAGATTCACCGCATAAGTCGGATTTCAATATCTCTAATTGTTACGATCCTCTTCATTTTCAGCAAGTGGTCTGATCATCAGTGTCAGTGAAGCGCTGTGGTCGGACAAAGTTGTGGTCACTTATTAACGTCATGATGTATTCTAGACGTTAATGCACTATCGTTTCCTGTGGATTTCCTGTGCATCCCTGAATCCCGGTCCAGGATTCTCGAGTGTGTGTGTATGAGTGGGTTTTCCTTAGCTGGTGGGCGACCTGAGGCTTCGTTTCGTAAACTCGTTTGTAAGTTGTTCGTTCAAAAAAAACTCGCTGTCTAACGATAGACTTAGTGTCTTCGTTTTTAGTCCTCCTGACGTGTGTGCCCTTGTTCCAAGACCAAGTTGTCAGACTCACGCATGGCCACAACGCCTTTCACTCACGTGCACGACTGTAACGTTAGTTGCAGTAAACACGTATTTGCCTCGTCGGGCTTAGAGCGGCGACCTCCTACAGAATGGAAATTATACTAGTCTAACGCACTTTTAATAGGCTTACCTTCTAGTACCGAAGTTCATCAGCGTCTAGGCAACGCCGGCGCGATACGAATATATACCTTAAGTACCCGTGAAATCTATATACGTGCTACTACTACTACTACTTTATGTAATAACTATATATAGACATTACACCAAAGGGGAATCTCCGCATCTTCAGCTTTCAGCTTTCTAGTAACACAAGCATACGCTTTTGTTGAACGTCAAAGGTCACGCTTAGAAATGATGATTGCTCATGCAGCGCGAACAGTTCGATAGATCATTCAATAGCTTAACGGTCTACTTGCTCGCATCGCAATCGCGTTACAAGGTTAGGCGCGATAAACCGTTTGCTCTCATTTTTGTACGAGATGCAGTATCCATATTGTCGTCGTCGTTGTTGTTGCCGCCGCCATCTTCGTCGCTTTCTTCCTTTTCATCTACTTTTCGTGTCTTTCTTGTTCGTCTTCTGTTGTCGATCGAGGGTCTTGGCTCGATGCACACAGCTCACGCATTAATCTGTCAGCCGCAGCCGTCACCGCCGTCAACGACATCGTTACCCGGCCCCCCGGCCATGGCGGCAGTGGCGGCGGCGGGAAATTCAAACTGGACGTAGACAGACGAACAGGCAGGCAGGCAAGCATGCAGACGGAAAAGTGACCCTTCGGTACAGTCAGTCAGCCGGCACCGAGCTGATCCGCGAGGCGCAAGCGTAATGATCGTCGGCCATGATGAACCAATCAATCACCGCCACCGCCGCCGCCGCCGGACACTAATCAAGCAACAACGATGACGACGACGACGACGACAACGACAACAACAACAACAATAACAATAACAACGATAACGATAACAACACGACGACAACGACGACGACATCAGCAGCAACAACAACAACGACAACTGTAACGAAAACAGCAACAACAACAATAACGACAGCAGCAGCAGCAGCAGCAACAAAGACAGCAACAACAACAACAACCGATCAGGCAAGCCGAGCCAAGCCTGACGACGCCTTTGGCAGCCAAATCACCGGCTTCAAGCAAATCGCCATGATCATCTTCATCTTATTTCCCTTCTCATTCGTCTTGGTCTTTCCCTCTCCTATGTACTTCTGCATTGCATCGCGTGGTTTTCTTCTGTTCTTTTCCATTCTCCGGCATCATCACCATCGCTATGGTGGGCCGCTTCGGTATCTTCATCATCATCGCCACCACCATCAGCATTAGCAGCGTGAGCGTCGGAGCCCGAGCAGTAGTGCTGTGCGATTGAACGTGGAACGTGGGCTGTAATAGCAAAACCAATAGCACCAGCAGCAGCGGCAGCGGAAGAGCCACGAAGACCGCAGGCCAATCCAATTGGCCTACAGTTGTTGTTGTTGTTGTTGTTGCTGCCGCTGTTGTTGCTGTTGTTGTTGTTGTTGTTGTTGCTGCTGCTACTACTGGAGAGCCACATCGTCGCCGGAACAAGCCAACGCTAACCGACGACAGCAACGACACCACCGCTCATCAAGGACAACATCACGCTCGCATCATACCGTAATCATCATTGGTATCATCGCTCGCGTCATAATGATGTTAGTAATGATCATTTTAACAACGACATAATAACGACAATAATAATAGTAATAATAATAACAGCAGCAACAACAACAACAACAAACACGCGACGCTCAACGCGAAAATTAATGGTGATAACTCACACAACGTCTCAATAACGTGTTTTATATATATATATATATATATATATATATAATACGTTTTCATCATTTTTTGGACGCAGATTGACATATATATATATATATATATATATATATATATATATATATATATATACAGGTGCATGCATATGATAAATAAGAACACACACGGCATAATTAAACGCCTATTCAATTCTCTGTCAAGTAAGGCGTCTGATACATTACGCATTTGTCAAAGCGTAGTTGATGTAAAACAGCACAACGTAATTGAATAGTGCATGTGTGTTGCATTCTAAACATAAAGAGTAACACATTTTGGTCGTGCACTCTCATATGGTCAATAAGTATACTGATCTCTTAACTTGGCACGTTACCGTATCATAGTTTTCGTCGTAGCATCCGTAACTGTTGCACGTTTTGCAATTTTAACGGTGGCTCCCACCATGAACAGGACGGCCACCATGCTTGGGCTTAAATATAAGTTTACATGGAATTGGAGAAAGCGTTGGAATTTGTTTTTGTTAAAAGTTTTTATTAGGTAATGCGTTATATTAAAAACATGTAATGTATTCTAAAAATTCGGAAATTAAACATCGACATGTTATTATAAAAAAATTAAAAGAGGGCACAATGTAACCCTGGATTCGTGAACGTCGAGTAGCAGCGGTCACACTCTATGGTGTTGTACGAGAGCCACCTTTTATGGATACCATAATGTTTAAGGTCCTAAAAAACGAGTGCACCCTATGCTCAATGTAAATTGGAACTAATGGTTAAAAAAAGCTGTTTACAGCATCAATAACTGGGCGTCAGAAAATATGTTAGCAGCTCGCGCGGGAAAGAGTAACAGGTTCACGCCTTTGCATTGAACCGCATACGGCCTGAAAGCGTTTTATATTTCCCAACGCGCCTCTGGTGAAGTAGATTCGAAGTGCAAGATACCTAAAGTCTCTGGGTCTTGTTGCCGAAATGACTATGTGTACTGGATGGTCACTTTCAGGGTGCGATTATGAAGCGAAAGGTAAAAACTAACGGATAACGACTGGCTACACCCATTTGTAAAATTGTCATGAAGCCTACGTATTTGATTAGTAGCTCCATACATAAGGTTAAGTAATGAACATAGAACATTTCGTTCTCAAATGCGCTAACCTGGCTAGTAGATTCCTTCTAGTTCTATATATTTTTCATCGTCTTTCCAAAGCGTTTCCAAAGCACAAGCAGACACTTCGTTAAACACAAACAAGGTGCAGCATGCATTTAAAGTTTTCGGTGGAAAAATATGTAGGAATGAAAGGAACAAAATGTACTTGCCAGTCCATGTGCGAGTCAATACGGCCAGCGTCTTGGCTACAGGTTCTGTAGAACCAAACATAGCTCGAAGTGTGGGGCATGCTATTATCTGTTTTTTGGCACGGTCCTTAGCGGACGCCGCAACGACGTCCTCGTCTGTCCAGCCCTTTTCCCTATCATCTCTTCTAAGTGAGAGGGTGGGAGAGGAAAGTGAAGGAAAACAGAAGAAGAAGAAGGATTCGTCTGCGAAAAGATGGAGAAAAGCAAGCGAACGAGAGGAAGATGCGAGAGATAGAAGGGCAGACACGGCAACGGTCTCTCGTTCTGCCTTGAGCTAGAACGAATGAGGCCGCAAATAATTCGGTTCGGCGAGGACGTTGGCTGATCGACACTCGGAGAGGTCGGCCACGACCATCCTTTTCGTCGACGAATCGAGTAGTACTTCCAGCAGCGGTAAGGAAGCGCCAGATTACAGCAGCAGGACAACGCCGGGAATGTCTCGTTCGCCGCGTTGTTACCACCACGCTGTTTAGTCAGTTGTTGTTGTTGTTGTCAGCGTACGGAAGAATCGGTTCTGGCTCGGGCTGTGGGAAGATGACGGGAAGATGCCCTTGAGTGTCGTCCTAAGTATCTTTTTCGGGTCGTGACGGGAATGCCGCAGGCAGCTGGTCAAACCTTAACGCGCCATCAGACAAAGCGAAAGAAAGATAGCGTATCGAGGCGGCCGAAGGGTCGGAAAAGGGCACCGCTGCCGCTCTTGTGCGGGCCTTCTGCGTCTCGTGCGTGCGTCCGTGCGTGGTCTGTGTGCCCATAGGGGAATGTATGGCTGCGCCCTATCCCACTGGCTGCGCCGCTATTTCACTGGCTGCTGCTGCTGCCGCTGTTCGCGGCTTCGGAAGCAGCGCCCGTCCGCCGGCTGGCCGAGTATCGTGGTGGATAAGCATCACTCCATAAATTAGGCACTACACCACGACCGTCACCCCCAGCGCCCAAGCTGCCGCCCCCGCGTTTGCTGTCGCTCCTCCACGCCCACGCCCCCGGACCCATACGTCCCATACGGCCGCCACACTTCGAATCCGAGAAAGACAAAAGGAAAGAGCCGACCGAGACAAGTGGTGGCGGCAGCGGCGATGGTGGTTGTGAGAATAGTGGTAGTAGTGGCGATGCTGCTGCTGCTGCTGCTGGTGGCAGCAGAAAAGTCGCGGCCGTCGATAGCACTGGAGCAGCACTTCACAGTGGTCCATGATGGGAGGAACTCCACGAGAGCCGCAACGAAACAGCGTCGTTAAGGAGAAATAGAAGTACAAGTAGAAGTGGTGGGAGAAAGAGGAGCAAAAGTCGTCGGGAAAGAGCTATCGTCGTTGTCGTCGTCGTTTCCGTTGTTGTTGTTGTTATCATCACTGCGATCGGCTGAGCGCCAGTTCGCCAGCAAAGCAGCCATCTAGCATGCTGATGTTGAGGTGAGGGCTCACGAGGGAAGACGGGATTGGACGGGGGGGGGGAGGGGGGAAGTAAGCTTGGTTGAGTTTGCGAATCGAAAGCCCAGATCGACAGACTGGAGAATAGTAGCAATAGCCGTAGTAGAAGCAGTAGATGTTGTTGTTGTTGTTGCTATTGTTGTTATAGCGGCAGCAGTACCCTAGACCTAGGAGTAGTAGTCGTCGGCGTAGAAGCAGTAAGATCAAGAAGAGTAGTGGTAGCTAGATAGGTAGATAGAGTCCAGCAGCGACATCGGCTGGCAAAGTCAGCGAGCCGAATATCGCGAGAAGGGTAAGCTAAAGATATATATATATATATATATATATATATATATATATATAGAGAGAGAGAGAGAGAGAGATGTAAAGAGAGAGAGAAGGAGGAGGATCGTAACGCGGCCGATTCGATTGAGTTCCACTTGTCTGCTGCCAGTGCCGCTCAGCAGTGCGTTCGTCACTAGTGCCTTAACGCACAGCGCTGTCGTTCTCTCGCTCGCTTACCCACTGGGTGGTTTGCCTGTCAGTCCCCCTGTCTAAAGATTTGCCACTACTTCTACTACTACTACTACTACTGCAACTAGCCCGATCCTGTATATCCCGGCCCGCCTCTACAGGACGGGCCTATGGGAAGCTGATGGGAAGGGGGCTCAGCACGACGCCTACGGGGGCGCCTCCTCCGCGCCGCCTCTTCGAAGCGATGGTGGCAAACTACGCCCCCTCATACTCAACTCTTGTACGAGGCCTTTGCTGGGTGGGTAACCGGGCCCGTCTAAGCCAAGCCAGGGGTGGGGTGCGGGCAAGCAGGCAAAGGCCAAAAAGGCAGAGAGCCAGACAGGCAAGAAAAGGCGAATCAACGCGGACGAGCCTGATCTTGGTTCTCCTCTTCCTCCTCCTTCTTCTTCTGCTAAATTTGACCGAATAGCTGCTAGTAGTGATAGACGTGGAAGCAGTAGCACTCGGCGAGGCTAGCGAGGGTAAAAACGGGATGAGAAGCAGGACAGCAAACGACGCCAGCCTGCAAAAACACCTCCAAAACGTTGTCGTCTTCGAAACTGTCGTTATGGGATGAGTTTTCTTTTCGTTCGTAGTCAAACGACAAGGCAAGTGTCTCTATTCGAGCCTCGTGATACGCTCATTCACACACACAACGCATGCTCGCGCACGTTTATATATATATATATATATATATATATACATATATATGAAGATGTAAGCTCTAGAATTCCAATTTCGAACTCAGGAAAGTGGCAGATGATGAGTGGCAGTTAACACTGTCGCACGCAAACATCACGCGAAGAGGACCACTATGGCAGCAATGAGCAGAAGTCGATCTACAGTGCACGCTCGTTTACCAAGAGAGCAAAGGAATAGAAAGACAAGAAAAAGAGCGCCTTTTAGGTTGGCGCAAGACAATCAACGATATAGAGTAGATATCCGGGCAGGCTGGATGAAGCGCTCTACAGCATTGTGCATTGCTTTCAGTGAGGGCTAACAACGAACATGTAACTTATCGTGGCACCGACAATTCAAACCTTACACTGTGCGCACGTGATGGACCATGTTTCCTGTAATACTTGGCCTATAAATTCGCCTATAGGTGGTATGGATAGTTTTGCAACATAGGTAAGCTAAAAAGAAACATGCCAGTCTAGGATTCCTGAGGCCGAATTTTGAGAATTGGGCCGCTTTCTTATAAACGGTATGCGATGGCGATAAGCTAAGCTACTAGCTTCTGATCAAGGATTTGGGATGTCACAACTGCCAGTCGCTAAAGTGCTTCTAGTACATCTAGATCCTTATTGCCTCTTGCAAAATGCTATAAGCAGCAAAAACATAGGAATAGAATGTGGACAATCTATGTCTGCCGTTATCAGGGTTTTGTTCACGGACGCATGATAAGAGGTGTCAATCCTGACTATCAGTTTGCACAAATCAGAATTCTTTTCCAGCTGCGTACTGAACAAGTCAGTTCTAATGTTATTCGTAAATTCGACCTCGGCATTGTCTATGGGCTTACAAGTGACGCCGTACGTAGCCCAAAGCCCAGCTATGACGACAGTAACTTGCGTGATTTATTCTGGATACCGGCGCGGTGTTAAGCCAACTTCCATCTGACCTGTAAACTATTATTCTTGAAGCTATAAATCGCCGAGTTCTATTTAGCTCGTGATTTGACTATAGTTGACAGGCAAGACCGTAGTTGTCTAGGACGGGCATAAGGCGACAAACGGGGACGCTAATATATTGACTCGAAGAAGATGAAACGTAAATCTCCGGGTACACGGTGATCGGAAGAAATCTATGGACAGCGAGTGTTACGAATGAGAAGACGACGAAGGAAGAGCGACGCGGAGAATATACTGCACGGACGAAGTGGGCTAATTCTCTGATGTGTTTAATTTCCGTTCCAAATGTCGGCAGATTTGTCTTTTGCGTTCGTGCCAAATAGGCGAGGCTTCCCTGCTAGACTCGGCTCTATTCTTTCGGCTTTCGCTCGCTTCGTCTCGTGTCCATTCAACGCTGCAAGATTGCCTTGAGCAGGCGTCCGAGAGCAAGGAACAGAAACGATTTTCAAAGATGGTCGCTCGAGACTCTTTTCTCGCGTAATGGGTCATCACATAATCGGAAGAGACGTTGCCTGGCCTACAGACTCAACCCCACTGCGCCGCTCGACGCGTTTCGTGCCCGGCCAAGGAAAACTGCCTCGCTCGCTGCGAATAGTTTTGCCGAATCAGAATGGCCCTGGCCAAGGCAGTTTCGGGATTGAAACCGAGATACGCCATTGAGTGCTACATGGTCGTTGCCCCCACGTTTTAGTAGCCCCACAGCCAGCGCCAATCTTCTATCCCGCTGAGACGAAGGGAAAATCGCCGCTCTGGGAGAGGGAAAACGGATGAAACGTTTTAAACAGTGGCTGTAGTAGCGTTCAGTTGCCTAATTGCCAGCGAGGCCAGTTATGTTGACATTTTTTTATTTACATGTTTTATATATGCTAATTCAGTTACAATAATGTCATTATGGCACGTTTCACCAAACATCGTAAAAAACATAAAGCACAAAACTAGCTGACTTATTATGCACACACACAAAATCCCCATCCCAACGTTATAGATGTGTGTGTGAAAAATATGTTATTATTAAAAAGGGTACCCCAGAGTTCAATTAGAATATCTAGACTAACGTTTCTCAATGGAAAGTCAGTATGGCCATAGCAATTTTATGAACGATATACTAAATGTTTCAATGTAAAAGTGTTTCAGCCACGAGCATGTCGCAGTAACGCAGCTACAAGTTATTATAATATTACAATGTTTCTAATGTTTCTATTTATAGATTGCTATACATTGCTAACACTATTTTCCCCTTCCAAACATTTTCGCCATTGCCAGAGTATATAGACATTACCGGTAATAATGGCTCTTGTGTACTTATTGCACGATAGCTGCCCCCACTTCCTCTCCCCCACTCCCTCGGGCCATAATGGAATTTAGTTTACTGTTCGTGTTGATACCAAAATCACGCCCATAGATGAGGGAGTTCAGCTTGTAAAAAAGAGACGATGGCGCGGCTGGGATATTTTCCTCTATGCCCTGGAGAAACCTATTTATAAACTGTAGAAATATTAGTATTTTAATTAACAACATGTATAATTGTTTTGGAAACTAGACTCATCTAGTTATTAATGTGCGCACTTGGTTTTTATTATTCTGCAGAAAATATGGAGATGCAACATTCCCTAATTTTTTTCCGACGACGATGGCACTTGACGGTTCGCGACATAAGCATGTATGCTTTTTAAAAAGTTACTAATTTAGTTTAGTTTTCTATCATCGGGAGGCTTGTTGGATGGCCCAATACGGCTATACAAAAGACAAATCTACAGTCATTCCATTGGTTTATTTAGTCTAAGACTGGCCCCACATTCACATTTACAATCGTAACGGGTTTGGCCAATCGTGTTGTTGAGCACGCTCTTCGGGATTTTGGAGATTTTAGATTACATTTCAAGAACATTATTATGAACATACTGATGTATGTAAAAATCTTACTATATGCACTAATAGTCTGAGAAAGTCTCAATTTTAAAACAACAAAGCTACGCTGCGGCCGTATAACGGTCGTTGGCAAAATGGACTAGTCCTTGACTGAGCCTGGCCGGCGGCTGACGCATAAGTGATAAAAGAACGGTGTCTACAATTGTAACGGACAGCGTCTTTAAACAAACTGTTCGACGACTTCTGTACTTACTAACTAACCAAGGAGCTAGTCAAATCAGCATCTATATTTTTGGATTTGTTGTTTCTTTGTTTTATTGTTGGTCTTTTTATTTGTTACAAATCGATTGTGTGTCGCCCAAACTTGTATACTGCTCATCCGTATGACATTCACATATACGTAAGTACATGATACGATTGAAGGTGTGCAAAGGAGATTCCTAAAGAGACTCTGCAGGAGATGCCACCTTGAACTGAACGATACCGCTTTACGGCTTTTGAGGGGCACACTCAGGAATATTAGGTCTATTATTATGGTTGATGAACACCCAGGTTGGGTAAAATTATAAACATATACACCAGACACAACTAGTGCTTCTTTCACGTAATTTCTCGCATCTTGGTAGTCCAGCTATTGACTGAACTGCTGGACATGCTGCAGCGTGGCCCACCCGTAGCGTGGTGGTATCGCACTGGCCAGAGCATTTCGTGCATCTGCAACACTCCGGAAGGAGGATCGTGGAATTCTTCCGTGCTGAGAATAGGTTCTATGGGTTCTAGCTCAACTTCCGTGCTGATAATAGGTTCGATGGATCGCCCTCTACTATTTATTTACTAAAGGAGCTTTAATTTTTTGCTAATTTATTCTCTAACATTATGTCCACACGGCTGCCGCCAGACTTACTCATCTTGACCTCATGCTTTTTTTGATAAATCATGGACAAATTACAAAATTGACAAAGAAATCATCATGGCTCCGACAAAGTCCAACAACGCAATTTGTGTAGAACAGTTTTTAGTGAAAATGTATCTCTGTTATAGACTACCCTATAGTTATTTACCTGACTAAGCACAGATTTGCTCTTTTCTGTTACCTGATTGGAAGGTCGTGTTTTCCAATCGGCAATCAAGATATTCAGCAGCGCGAGACACGCTGAACATTCCACACAAGGATTGCCCTTAGAACATGCAGAGCATCTTCGACCGCGTGCTTGTGTTTGAGCTTACGATGAATATCCTACTAAGAAATAAACAATGCTTGTATCTCTCTTGTATATATATATATATATATTATTTTAAAGAGTCAGTCTTAAAACTTAATGGAATCACTGGATGCATACAGGGTATACACTCCAATATGCACATACGCTGCGCAGAAAGAGGAATATGAATATAAACATGCACACAGCATACAGCCTATTTCATAATAGAATAACCGCTAATGGAATTCTACTGTTGTCTTTTTCTTCATTTTCGACGTAGTCTCCTTGGGCTTGACTAAACGTAACAATAACCAAATAGCTGTTAAACAATTGTTTTTCCGAGTCATTATACTATAGTACATTATTTAGTAACGTATTAAAAGTATTTGTAACGAAATTCTATACACATCATAAAATCACTCTGAATATTACATAAAAGGGTGTGTGCTACAAATAGCATAGTCGCATATGTATCGTTTTCAATATACGCACTCCTGAAAAAGAACGTAACTACGCATTTGAATTATGCTATATATTCAAATAAAACGTCTTAAAGCATAAGTACCCCTTTTTTTCAAAAAAAAATCTGTTTCTATTCGCTTATATTAATAAGCTTGGAGTAGCTTTGTCATAACACGTTTGCCTCATGGGTAAGGAACGATGTGCCCGTAAGTGCAGAAAAGCTTTTATGAACATTAGCGGACCTAGGAATAATTTATTGGCGCTGTACCTTCAATCTTCTCGTCTACATGGATTTTTGAGGGAAACATTCGGCCAAAACAGAGGTGGTCTAAGGAGGTTCTTACACCAGCTGCATACACAATGTCTGTAACGTTGAGAGACCACACTTGAGATGTTTCGAAGGTTCGCAGGGAGGGGATTATCCGGGCTTAGCGAGAGACTACTCCGATGGACCTGTTTCGACGGAACGGAAGTAAACTCGGCTTAAAACACTTTTTTTTTACTGAGGGCAGAATAATTCAGTTTGAAACACATACATTGCGGGTGTGCGCAAGGCATGTCGGAGAGTGCTACTAACGTACCTGTACACCCGGTCTACTTTTTGTCTAGCAGCTATGCCGCTATCAGCTTCTATGCCCGCTAAAGCTCTACTTCAACACGCCGAAAAACACAACATGTTTACGAGGAGCTCTCCATCCGGAGATCAGACGGTGTCAGGTGTTAGTCCTCTCTCGTAATTGATACCATCTTTTTCGCAGATTAGAATAAGCTCGCCTCTCTACATCATCTTGACGCTTTCCACAACGCGGCTGGTTCTAGTTGTCACATTTAACGATGAAACTACTCCGAGAAAACACGACGTAATAAACTTGAACGTATTTGTTTCAAATATATATATATATATATATGTATACAGTTGTTATGTCTTACGTTAACGCTTTGTCGTGAAAAATCGTAACATTTTTCCATTAGGACCGAAAATGTGTGTTCAGAGATTTAATGCCCGCCATTTTCGTACCAAAGTGATGTGTAAGTAGTTGTCAAGTAACTAAGCTTTTTCGATAGCCACATCGAAACCGAAGGCATGCATACTTGCATAGGGTGAACGAGAAAACTAGGTACATATTTTGAGGTTTAGTAGAACTCGACAAGAGAATATTTTTTCCTGGTGGAAGAAGGGGGCGGAAACGTCTTGGCAATATGTTACGGTTCTGAACGTGAAAACTTGCACGTAAAACATACCAACTATGACTGTCGAAAAAGCTTAATTACTTGACAACTACGTAACTCAGCATCATAACTTTGGTACGAAAATAGTGGGTATTAAATTTGCTAGTGCACGGGAGTGCTGTTTTGGACGTACATATTTGGTCGTAATGGAAACATTTAACGATTTTTCACGAAAAAGCGTTAACGTAACATATCGATTTTTTATGACTTTCCTCAATCTGGCTATTTGCTTTTCGCTACGCAAGCTAACGAAGTATCTTTTGTTGTGCAGAATCGTCCTCCGAACATGCTTTTGTAAAAGCGACAAAAGTATCTCGAGCTGTTGGTGAATCACCACTTCGTGTCTATTACTTTGTGAAAACTTGGCCCTATAAGCGTCGGCACCGCGAAGTTTTTGAGGGATATCGCAAATGTACGTAGGATATTACAAGCTACCTACGCGAAATGCCGTTTGATAATGTCATTGGCTGTTTGTACAAGGAACGCGGCTTTTTTATATGCACTATAGAGTGACACGAAATGAACTGATAATAGTGTTTATTCATTAGAATTGTAAGAACATAATAATAATAATAATAATAATAATAATAATTATTATTATTATTATTATTATTATTATTATTATTATTATTATTATTATTATTATTATTATTATTATTAATTGTAAACTACCACGATAAACAAAGCATTTACTTATTATGCATCGTATCATAGTCGGTGGGCCATCTCCAGCACACCGTCCCGCCCCGACTATGTATTTTTATTTACTTCTTCTAACTATATATATTAATGTATGTATGCATGCATGCACGTACTAGTACACATATACATGTGCTAGTACAGATAGCATAGACAGCTCGTAACGGCAAACCAACAGCTGCGAACGATAGAGGCATGCATGGCTACTGCACGGCTCACGATAACACACAAACACCACGGAAATAGGGACGAACATAATGTCTGACAACACGCCGTTACCCATGATAATCCTCTTTCGTTGTTGGCCCGCTGCTTATAATCTGCGGTCGTCACCATAATCATTTATTTAGATACATATGTATTTATATAAGGGCATAAATCATCAGATTGCTATTGTTTTTTACGAAGCAAAAGTAACTGTACATGTGTGTCTATAAATATATACTATTAGAGTTGCCCTTGGTTTGTGAAAAGACCGTTAAGTATTCACAAGAATGTCCAGCCCTAAATTACAAAATTATTAAATATAAGTATGCGCAATGAAATCATTGAAATAAAGTATATATATATATATATATATATATATATATATATATATATATATATATACATAAAAGTTGCTATATTTATTAAAATGACATTTAAGTGTTACAGCGAGATGTAATTAACTATCAACACTAGGGCTTGTGGGGAGCGCTACCAGTCGAGCTTATCCTCGAGGCAGCCCCTCATTGTGCCCATTATTGCTACCGCATTGCCGCGTTGAGCTGCCAGCGATAGTAGCTGAAGTAGAAACTCAAGTGCTCTTTTTTCCCCTGTCGCCAGTTTAATTTGTTTGCCAATCTTCTGTAAAAGCGACCATGGGCCGGGCCCCTCGAGTGTCTCGAATACTAGCGGCACGAAAATGAACTCGTTGGCGAGCTGGGCATATTTGTTGGTCTTTAGACGCTCAGCCTTGCGTGCTGCGGAGCCAGCGGAAGATGCACTGGCCTCCAGGTTCGACGGGGCGAGCGTGTCGGTGATAGTCGCATCCCAAACAAGCGCCTTTCCCCTTTCAAAGGGGATAAGGGTGAGACCGTCTGGTCTCTTTCCATCGCTTCTCAGGAGGCCGGCGGGCTCTCGGATGCACGGTATTAGAGCGGATCTGAAAGCCCTGGCTGTAATCTCATTAACCTCGCTAGCTCCTTTCTGGACGACCGCACGTAGTCGGGCTTTGTCTGCCGTGGTTAGTGCGTCAGAGAGCAAGCGCTGGTACTTCATGGAGACGGTGAGGTCGTCATCGTGCAGGTGTTTGTTTGTCTCCGGGAGTAGGCCTGCGAGGTTCTTGAACTTCGTATCCGCAACTTCTTTGGTGTCCTGGAAAGCCTGCAGGGCCATGGGTGGGCTGAAGTGCCGAACAGTGCTCTCTGAGGCGTGTAATGATGAAGCGTGGCAGCTCGCTGCTAGGTATGCTGTAGAACGAATCCCAGGCCTCCGAATCTAAGGGGGAGAGTAGCTTGAGCCCAGTTGTTGTCGGCCAGAGTAAGATTAAGAAGGTCTTTAAGGCTGATCCTTAGGCTTTCGTCCAGGTCCCGAAGAAGATCTTGGTTTGGTCCGACGTCCGTGCTGCGGAGGATATGGACGATTCTTGCTGAGCCCAGGGACGATTTCAATAGGTGATACGCGCTGTGGGGACTGAGCAGGTTTAGCCGGGTTAGACGGGAGCGGAGGCTCTCTATCCTACCTGCGAGTTCCGGACGAATGGCGGCAGACCCCACTGGGGACCCCAGGAGCGTCATGTCTGCTGCCTCGATGAGTTTGCATCCGGGAAGAAGAGCCTCCAAGACGGATAGGTTAGGGTGACCTTTGTAGATAAGCTCGCACTTCTCGGAGTTGAGCTCAAGCCCGCTCTTCAGTCCGAAGTCAGCAACTCTCTTGATGTCTGCTAGTACTACAGGTGCTTCTCTTCCAATAGTGCCGTCGTCTAGGTACCAGAGGTTTAAGGGAGACTGGATAGAGTCGACCAGTCCCTTAATGGCTAAGCAAAACAGTGGCGGACCAAGGGGGTCTCCCTGCTGTACGCCGCTGCATGAGAAAATCGTCTTATCATCAAGTGAAAGCTCCGACCTGGATCTGTAGGCTTGGTCAACCAGGGGGGCCGCCTCTGGCCAATCGACTAGAACTGTCTTCAGTACGTGGTCACGACGGATCTGGTTAAAGGCGTTCTTGAAATCGAGTTTGGCGACTACGAAATTGTTGGGTGCGCTGGCGACGAAAGCTCTTGTAGTGTGGACTGCGGCTTCGATGCCGTTGGGCGTATTGAAGCCAAGCTGGTGAGCTCCAAGCTTCTCGCGCACCAAATCTGCTCCTAGTTTCACTGTGATCTTTGCCGCAATTCTGCGGAAAACTGAGGAGATGACGATTGGGCGAAGCGACCCACTCGGCTTTTTTATTGCGATGAGGCGTCCCCCAAAAAGAATAGGGCGGATGGCCTCAGGAACTGTGCCACTTCTGATGATGTCCACCACTTTTCCTAGGTCACGCAGTAAACGGCTGGCAATATTTGCGTTAGTTGTGGCAAGGAGGCCTCTGAGATGGCGCGGCCGCAAGCCGTCCATACCTGCAGTGGACCCCGCCGGAAAGGGGTTATATATGTATATATATATATATATATATATATATATATATATATATATATATATATATATATATATATATATATATATATATATATATTGTATTATGACCAAATCACACACAAATTATGTTTTAAAACTACAGTTGAAATTCTAGGCTCGCTACAGAGGCAACCTGAAGACAGCGGGCGGCATAGTTGCATCGTATCGGTCACCCACATCAGGTACATACAAAGATATCCATAGGCTGGTGGAAATCGCGCCAAGCTTAAAGTTCGTGATAGAAAGCCAAAATAACGTCCCCTTTAGCTACACCAAACAGCCGTTGAAAAGGACATGTTTGCAACAAGTTTTAAAACTACACGAGCACCTTCATTTTAGTCGCCTTGAATAGGCTTAACTATATCGCTAGTCATTCTGATCGGTTGTTAAGCTTAAACTAAAGACATATAGATCGACAAATCGAGAGTGGCCACGATAAATTTATCATTGTCACAGGATGCACACGAGCAATTGCAGTAAAGTAACTTCGTTGTAAATTATTGTATCCGTTCCCTGGTATTAATTACAACCGCAATCAATACTTAGCTCAATTACAATTATATAATGCTTTAGTTAATACAATTCTGCTCCTGAATAAGGTGTTCTGTGCACAACAATGATAGTATTACTTACGCTTCTGGTTGTGGTAGTTTGCTTTTCGTAAATATTTTTTGTGGAGGAGAGTTAAATGCAGTTACGCACTACCGCTACGAGAAAGGAAAATCACTTTCTATGTCGAGCTGCGTGGGACTCGACTCCAGCTGAAAAATGTTACTTCATGTAGATTCATACCCTCTAAACGCACCTTCCCGCTTAAGCTCCACTCTCTGATGGCCCAGATCTCCATAGAACAGTGCTATGGGCCATCAGCAGAAGCGGCGGGTGCCTTATAGGATCATTTGACCGGGGTCGTTCACGGGTTTCCCCACATGTCAGGCGCACTTTTATTTCAACATGGCCGCTGACGAGTAGGCTGCTACCATCTCGGCTCCCTAACAAATCAATGATAAAACCAGCAGTTTCTTGAGTTATTTGTTGTAACTTTGCGGGATAGACCACCAAATCGTCCTAACCGAGTGTGCAGATACCTGTTCAACTTTTCGTAATATTTCCGTGAGAATACTTGCCAACAGTCGGATCCACGTATATAGTAGTGATACATACGGACTGTACCGCTATAGTGAATCCTCTGAGCAAGCACTGTGTTTGTGGTTGTGGCACTTGTTCCTGATCTTTATTGGAACCCTTGGAGCGTGTTTGACGGTGACAGTGAAATTATCCAAGTATAAAACGGCCGTGATTGTGTTTTTCCCAAGTGGATTACACTATAATCAATATTTTCCACACGTTCAACCTAAACGTGTGCTGTTCTGGGATTGTCCAGTGTTCGATACGGTGTTCAATACGTTACGGACGCTCTCTGCACGACCAGCCGCAACAGTGCACAACAAACAATCAGTACGCTAAAGGAGAACGCTCGTATTGTCAACATGGCTGGAGAAGATATGAAATACATAAAACAAATGTTGGAGGCCATACTAGTGGACACGAAGAGAATCCCAGCGATGGAGGAAGAGATCCGACAGCTAAGGGAAGAAAATAAAGTTCTCAAGCAAAAAAATACTGTACTCGAGCAGAAGATTAATAGTTTAGAGCAATATTCGAAATCAAGGAACATCAAAATATACGGAATACCAGGAAAAGAGAAGGAAAACATCAACGAAACTCAAAGTATAATTAGAAAGCTTTTACAACTAGCGAAATGTGAAGTTAATCTAGTTGTTGCTCACCGGTTAAACAGAAATTCAAATGCCTGCATAATTGCTCAGTTTCACTCGAGCCACTTCGCTAGGGAGGCATTCTGGGCAATTAGAAAACAATCCATAAAAATTTGCGATCTTGGATTCAAGGACGGATCAACAATAGTGGAAGTTAGAATGCACCTGTGTGACTATCTAAGTGATTTGCTTGAAAAAGCAAATAACCTTAAGAAGGAAGCGAAGTGGCAGTATGCCAAACCAATTACAAGAAATCTGACGATTTCAATGCAAAAAGATGAAAAATCAGAGCCCAAAATAATTAGTTGTGAAGATGACCTAATACGTCTTCGAAATGAATTGATCAGTAAGGGTTCTATCCGTGACAACCCTTCCCCAGTGCTGCCGTATGAATTAAGATCAAATAGAAAGAGGATTAGAGTGTAGTAACACATACCAGAACTCAATGTAAACACAAAGAAAGCGTGTTATGGTGCCAATAACAGATGAACAGCTGACCTGGACAGTGGAAATGTTGATCGAGTGTGTCACCATCCATTAAAATTATTTTTATTAAATATACAAAGTTTAAGAAAGGGAATAGAGTGTGTTGAAGCTGAGATTCAAAATGCCGGTGGTAATTTTGATATTATTTGCTTAAGTGAAATATGGATAAAGGATCATGAGAAAGAGTTATACAACATCCCAGACTATTTTGCAGTTTTCTGTTGTTCTACAAAAAATAGAGCAGGTGGGACAGCAATTTACATTCACAAAAACTATAAGATTGTTGATTTTGCAACCAATGAGTTAACTAATTGCGAGTGGGCTCGAGTCAGAATAAACACTACCTCTGGCATATTAGAGATTAATTCGGTATACAGATCTCCGAATCGAGCTGCGTCCGACATTGATAAATTCCTAGAAAGTGATATCTATCAAATTTGTAAGGCTTGTAGTGGGACTACTAACAGACTCATAATAGGAGACATGAACATAAACATTCTGGCAGACAACGTGTATACGAGCAAATATCTGGATATAATGGCGACTCAAGGGTACGAGTTAAGTTTCAAAGGTATTACAAGAATAGAATCTGGTACAGCTATCGATCACATATTCCATAGTTTTACAAACATGAATGACCCCGATATAAAATGTATAGAAAGACCCGATCACGCTGCCCTGGCACTCTCGATCTCTGGAATAACCAGACCAAAAGTTAATAATATACAGACAAAAGTTATATATAGTCTCGAACAGGTTAGTGATATATTACGAACAACTAGCTGGTCTTTTTATTATAATATATCTGATCCAAATACTGCTGCAAAACATCTAACGGAATCAGTTCAAAATATAATTAAATCATGCTCTAAGGAAATAGCTATAAGACAGAGTAAGCATAAACCAAGGAAACCATGGATGTCTCCAGCCATTGTACAAAGTATAGAGTACAGAAATAAGCTTTTCCTTAAAGTTCGTCATCTGGACCCTGACCACCCGGAGCGATTAAAGTTTAATAAATATAGAAACCAACTTAAACAGATGATCAGAAATTTGCGTGAGGAAGATCTAAAAGCTAAATTCTTAGCTTCAAAGAAGGATACGAAACGAGCTTTTAAGATAATGATAGCCGAGCTCAAGGGTTCCAAAGCTAAACAGCTTTCCATTGAAGATCTGCAAGATATCCCTGACGGATCGCTTAAAGACAAACTAAACTATCTCAATGCACATCTAGCAGGGATTGGAACTAAAATTGCGGAATGCGCTGGGTCCAGTAGTAAAACACTTCTAACTGACCTTAAAGGGCCAACAAACAAAATTATCCTCCAAACGCCATCCTCAACTAAAGTACTGCAAGCTATCAAAGTTCTGAAAAACTCAGCAGCTGAGGGAACCGATAAGATTTCTACGAAATTAGTAAAAGAAAATGCAGATGTTCTGGCACCATTGCTAGAGCATCTTTACAAATTATGTCTACAAAGTGGAACTTTCCCCACAATATTTAAATCATCTTTAGTTACGCCGCTTCATAAAGGGGGTAAGATTTGCCTCGATAACATTAGGCCTATATCTATTACCACTGTATTTGGTAAAATTCTTGAAAAAATAATCAATTCTCAACTAGTTGATTTCATTGAAAAAAATGACATTCTCTGTCCGGGACAATTCGGATTTAGGGAAGGGCGAAGTACTGAAGACGCAATGATTGAAGTTCGAAACTTCATTGGGGCAATGATAGAGAAGAAAAAACAAGTTTGTCTGGTCTTTCTTGATTTACAAAAAGCTTTTGATTGTGTAGATCGGATAAGATTAGTAAATAAATTGAAGGCGTTGGGGCTATGCAAGACAAAATACGACATACTTGAAGACTACTTATCTGACAGGCAACAGCGTACAAAGTATAAGGAATGTTTGAGTAAACCTGCTTTTGTTAATCACGGAGTACCTCAGGGTTCCGTTCTGGGACCAACACTGTTTAATATATACATTAACGATATACACTCATTTTGTAATGATGTGAAAATTGTTCAGTTCGCGGATGATACATGCATTCTTATTGAGAGTGATACCAGAAATGAGCTAATAGAAAAGGTAACAAGTACTATGACGAGGATTAATCTCTGGTTGCGAATCAACAATCTATGTCTTAATGTAAAGAAGACAAAAATTATGAAAATCAAGATGGGGTACGCTGCTGAACCACCACTCAACATTACCTGCCACTCATGTGCTTCCTTAGGTTGTTATGCTAATACGAAAGTCGAAAACCTGCCGTTAAACGGATGTAATGATACCAGGCTGTGCTTCGACTCTGTTGCCGGCTCGAGCTTAGTTCTTGAGGCAAACTGCAATTGTCCGATAATTGGTGAGGTACACGACTATAAATACCTTGGTCTGACGTTCCAGAATAACATCAAATGGGAAGTTCATATTAAACATATGATAAACAAACTTAGGACAGGTGCTTTACTTCTGCATAAGTTACGACATATTGCCTCCCTTGAATTTAAGAAAAACGTGTATTATGCATTTATTTTTTCACACTTAAAATATGGTGTTTTGTTATATGGTGCTTCATTTAAGTCGAATGTCGAACCAATAGTAACTCTCCAGAAAAGATGCATACGAAATGTATTTGGATTGGCCTATAGGACAACCACTGAGGACATATGGAGAGATAAAAATATATTGCACTTTTATGGTATATACATATATAGCATTCTGACACACTATCGCAGGAACCGTACCCCGTTTGGAGCTACTTCTAATAATGCTTATCCTACCAGAAGTGCTGTAAACAATGTTGTAACACACCCATATACAAGACTTGTGACAAATTATTCAATGCTCAGTTATCGCCTGGTAAACATAAATGCCAGATTGCCTCATCTGTTTAGATGTGTATTAGAATTATCTACAAATGAATGCAAAACCAAACTTAAACAACAGATTTGTTTAATTTCGCCGGATGTATTAAAATCATGTGTATTTGGATGAGTCCTTCAACACACTTAAAACATAAATGAAAAAAAAAACAAATTTACTAAACACCGTTATGCAATATCAAGGATGTTGACACACTCACAAGAGCGGGCAGACACGGGCGATAGCCTTTTCTGCAAAATTACCTGGATAGTTATAATTGTTTGAATTTATGTAATAATGGAAATTTCAAGCTCAATGAAGAGTTATTGAACTTAAATAAATTTGCCGTCCAGAGAAGACGGTCCCATAAAAAAAAAAACTTTGTCCCAGCCCTTGCAAACCCGTCTAATTTAAATTTGCGTTTACTTTAACCGCGTCGGCCTCAAAAAAATTTGACCTCTCCTTACATTTTCTGTGCTTTGTTGTTAGGGTTTTAGGGGGGCTCTCAACTTCGGGATGGGTGATTCCCGCTCTGGAGCATCTCTCGAATCAGTCTAATCGCCATGGTCCTGGCCTCTTTTCATGCCTGACACTTGAGGAGTGTGTGTTGTGCAGTGTCTTCCACGGCTTCTTCGCAGGAAAGGCATGTTTCTGAAGGAGTCTTTCCTATTCGGTACTGTATATTCAAAAACACAAATATATGTGTATATATATTTATTTATTATATATATATATATATATATATATATATATATATATATATATATATATATATATATATATATAGTACACGCTTTATTTATATAAATTTGCTGTGTTAGCACTTTGAAGTGAACAACTGTCTTCGCGTGAACGTGTGGTCACGGGGAACTGGCTAACCCAGGGTTAGCCCAGTTCAACGATGTGCTCCAAAAAGGTCCTGCATTTCCTCGTTAAATGTTGAGCAACAGCTTCTGGCACAATAATTAGGGTTAACGCTTCTACGCATGCGCTGAATCAGCTTGAATGTGAGGGAGCCTGCTGTCATAGTGTTGTATGCCAACTGACATCATTCGTGCGGATAATCAACGCCAGAGTATTTTCTGCATTTGCTAGCCTCTGCTAACCTGGAGGCATTGCCTGCTTGGTCCGCACCTGCGCCCACCATCGAAAAAGCTAATGAGTCGGTTACAGTTGCATCCCAAACAAACATGCGGCCACGCTGAAAGGGCGTATATAAAGTGTGTTGCAAAAAATTAGCAACTCATGTTTTTTTGTGATAATTTCGGCTTGGTTTATTTGAATGGCTTGAAATTTTAAGCGCATGATGTACATGACGAAACATGAGTATAATGTTGATTTCATTGCAATCTCAACATCAGTTCATACAAAAAATAAAAAAGTGTGAAAAAACAGTGTTGCAAAATATTAGCAACAATAGCGCCTTACAGCGTATTCGATTCTTAGCAGGGCTGTATGATTCATTTGAAACTACATATTTTATTCTAGAAACGGGTTTTTCGTCCCTTCTTCTGAATCAAATCGTAAACTCGGTCTTTCATGGAGTTAATGAGCTGTTGTAAGTACGAAAGTGGAATATTAGTCCATGCTTGCTGGACAGCTTCTTTGGGGTCCAACAAATGATTATATTGTCGACCATTTGCGTAAATCTGCTTTACCAAATATCCCCAAAGATTTTCAAGAGGATTCAGGTCTGGACTTGATGCCGGCCAGTCAAAAAGTGGCACTCCTTGTTCCTGAAAAAAGGCTATAGTGCTAGCCGAGGTATGAAACGTGGCGTTGTCTTGTTGAAAAACTGCGTCAGGTCCCCCAATTCTTCTGAAGTGGGCTTCTAACTGGGAACCGACAATGCGCTGGTACATGTCAGAATTGTTTCGGCCCACAATCTCGACTAGAAAAGACTTCCCATTATATCCAAACGCGCCCCAATATTTCACAAAGCCACCACCGGCCACACGTTTCGAGAACCATTTAGGTTCCTTCCGTAAGTCGTGCCAATAGCACTGACAGCCGTCAGGGCCATCGAGATTAAATTTCCTTTCATCCGAGAAGACGATGTTTTTCCACTCGTTATCCCAAGTTTGGTATCTATGCGAAAATTCACGCCGTGCGACAATGTGCTTCGGTTGCAGTCGCGGCATAAGCTTCCTTTTTGCGTATCGCACGTTTTTGTCAGAACTTAACACTCGGTACACTGTGGATCGGTGCACTGGCACTCCCAAAGTAGTCCTGATCCTGGAAGAAGACATTTGGTCATGAGTAGCCAACTGTATGATCCTTCGCCGATCTCGAATAGTCAAAACTGGCTTACGCCCACTGTTAGATCTGCGTCTTTGGTTCACTCCAGGGTGTAAGAACCGGCTGATGGTGCTCTTATGCCGTCCTAATATGGTTGCTATAGCAGTTACTGTATGACCGAGCTCAGCATATGCCTCAATTCTTGTCTTTTCGTTATCCGAAAGACCCTTTGTACGACCCATGGTTTAAACATAAGATTCGTCGTTAGTTCGGAACAACGACTAAGCTGTAGAATATTTTGCAGCTATTTAACGATTGATTTAGCTAGACAATATTGCTGACATTTGATCCCTGGGATCGAATATCAGCTGTAGTATCGACTATCCTTTACATACAAGAGCTGTGTTGTTAGCATGTTATTGTTGCTAATATTTTGCAACACTGTTTTTTCACACTTTTTTATTTTTTGTATGAACCGATTTTGAGATTGCAATGAAATCAACATTATACTCATGTTTCGTCATGTACATCATGCGCTTAAAATTTCAAGCCATTCAAATAAACCAAGCCGAAATTATCGCAAAAAAACATGAGTTGCTAATTTTTTGCAACACACTTTATATATATATATATATATTTGTGCATGTACAGGCGGTCAGGCGTCATTGCAAACGAATAGAGACCGTCGGCGGCATGATTATTCGGGAGGACGTTAGTGGGGCGTGACTGCATCATCTGCTTTAGCTAAGGATGTTATTTTTATACTGCTTTAAAGGCCCCTGGGTCGATTAAATATAGTGTTAGTTACGCTATACGAGAAAATCTTCATTAAACTACACGTTTCATCAACACTCGTGGACTTCTGGTTCAACGCCAGCTTTCCTCTCCACTGTTTATATATATATATATATATATATATATATACCTGTTCATGTGTGGATGGAGAGAAATAGACCCCACACAGCCCACACAACTGTAAGAGGGAGAGTAAGCACGCGTGCACCTCCTCCTTGAGTAGTCGGTAATGTTAATTAGTATCTAAATAATTATATCAATGATTATTGTTGTTTTTACTGTCTCTGTTGTTGTTATGATTATCTGTTTAGTGATACTAGCGATAGCCATACTACCTTAACAAAGCTGGCCGGATGAGAGCAACAAAATAAACTGCTCGCAGAACGAGACAAGCGACAAGGCGAATAGGGAATTGATGAGTAGAGTACGCCGGTATATAGATAGAATCGTGCAAACGCCAGTAACGGAAGCGACAGCGACTACAATAATAATAATAATAGTAATAATACGAGCGTTGCTTCCTGTTGTTGCAGGTGGTTTCGGAATTAGGAGTGCTGTCAATTTAGCTCTAGCTTGTTACGCGGCGTCACTGAATCAGTTAGCCCCTTTTCGGAAATCTGCTCGATGACATCCCGTAGCTTTTAAGAATGAGAAGCAAGGCAGTAAGTGGGTAACTATCTACCGTGGTCCATTGAAGGAACGCCTCAGACAACACATGCTGGATCCATACAAGACTACAAAAATAGCGAGATAGACTTCAGATTTTCTCTTCCTCTGAGCCTTTTCTCTGCGAGGTGTCGTGCGGTGTTTTAAGCCGCACAACAAAATTTTCGTAAGAGCTGGTTTACAGCTTTGCTATCATCACAGTTAGGCGCCATGCTGAACCACGTCACTTTCTGATTGACTGCCACTCGAAGGACAGCGGGCCTCGAGTGCCAACTTTTATTTTGTGCGATGTGTGTACTTGAGTCAGATGGCCGTCACACGCTATTCTGGCCGACATTGAAGGCACGCGGAGCTAAATGGCATCATTTAACGAACGCTTAGAAAGGCGAAGCTGCATGTTATCTTCGCACGCAAGAGGACCTAAGCTAGAATACGATAATAGACCTGCCGGAGTTACAATACTATTCTGGTCACATGGTAATTGTTTAGACGGAGTGTGACAGAGTCTTGCACCTTCAGCGCCCCCTTTGCAACGCAACAACTTCATCGCCACCGGATGGCTCTCAGAACATGCTGAGAAAAGAAACATAAGTACTTTAGTCTAGAGAATAAGTAGCAATTCGTGGCAGTATCTTTGAAGACCTCCGGTTCTGTGGTCTGTAGCACAGCAAAGGAGAGCAGCAATTTGTTCGTGATCTAGCAATAAAGGTGGAAGCTATAACCGTGATGGCGCGAGAAGGAGTCTTTAATGCCATTACTATCACTTATCGCCAGTAAGGGCAACGCTGCCTCTATTATTGGCTATTACTAAACCACTGGGAGCACTTGATGAAGTACACGATCAAATCTTTCAATTAATAATAGTAAAAAGAGAGGGACTAGATGCAGACTATGAGAACGAACGAGAAGGAGCTATTTCGGCCCGATATGGAATAGAACGATCACATCGTCATGTCGAGGTCGTAATTACTTTTCAGCAACTCACGCAGGGCCGGCTCGCAGATGGTCTCTGTGGAAATTTTCTGGAAAGGTCTTCCCTGGGCAAGTCAGCTCACGAAAGCGAGTTGGCAGTTGATGGGTTGTATCATATATATATATATATATATATATATATATATATATATATATATATATATATATATATATATATATATATATATATATTCTAAGTACATTATGTTTAAACGTGTTATCAAATATTCCTCATAAAAGAATGAAGAGGGCTGTTTAATCTATTATAAGAATGGGAATCGGGTCTAGTGGGACTCTTCATAAGTTATGTCTACATCCGAATATGACAAAACATTACGAATAATACAACTACCAGTCGTCGCAAAACATGTTTTTTAAAAACATTTCAAAGAAAATAATTCTAGCAGATTTAATAGATGCTACGGGGTTAACTTGCAAGATGTAGCAATTATTCATTACTCTGCGTGGAAAATGTCTCAAGGAGAAATATACGAACTACTCTACCCAAAGATGGGTAATTTGCTTCAGATTCAATTTTTGGCATTTAATCGGTTAAAGCCTCTGTTGCTGTCTCACAAACGCATGACAAAACAATTGTCGAGATGACCGCCGTATATCTAGTTTGTCGCGTTTACAGATTCATAATCATTTCCATGCCACGCAACGGCCAAATGCTTTCGTAAATCATAAAACATCCCAAAAATCGCAGTTATTTAAATTTGAATTGCAAATTTAGCCTTAGGTTATTATTCGGACAAATTGAGTCGGATATATTTATGAATTAGCGTATAAACGTGGACCGAGTGTGCATTCATAACTTCTTACCGTATTTCAATACGACACTATTGTAGGTACATAGTTAAATTTAGGGCAACGCCGTCGACGGGTTGCTGTAATATCGCGTAGACAAAAGCAGACTTTGCACGAAAGCACATCGAGATTCCTAATCTCAGACTAACTAGTCTTTATTTGTGTCTTGCTTGTGCTATTTTGTATTGCCAATTTTATCTGTTAACACCATATTTGTTAATTTACTGTCTTACTTCGCTCTTTGCTGAGAAATGTTAACTACATATTAAAAAAGACAATGGCTTACCTTCAAAGGCCGTAAATGCAAACACATCAATACGATTTGCCGCCTCCTTAATGTGTTATGTCATTTCTACTTTACGAGTTGTTCTTAGCGATTTATTGCAGTTTACGTGCGTACTCGTTATGCATACAAGCTAATCAAAGTAGGTTAACTGTTTTTATATAGTCCAGATTCATTTTACGGAGCTTCTTCATACACCGTATAGTAGAATCCAAAAATGCGCCAAAAAGCTCCATGCTCGATTCATGACCTGTGCTTCAATCAGAGAGACACGGGCATTTGGTCGCCAAATGTTGCCCAATGAGTAGGTTTTCTGTTGTACTCTAGGGTTGGGCAAGTGGAGTCGGGGAATACACAAGAACTTGCGATAATTTGTAGTGGTGCTGGTAGATAGATGGCTGAGTATGTTACCGCCCACCCGAATCGTGGGTTCACCTCCCTATTTTGTTCGTGGGTTCACCTCCCTACATGCAACAAATCTATTTTGGCAATTTTGGCGCCCTGCGTGGCGCTTACCTGAGTCGAAGAACCAAACATAATTAAGCAAATTTAACAACTTGGGCCGTCGCTACATTCGAGTTAAGCAGTTAATAATGAAATCGAGTCCAAGCTGGCTTAGAGAAAACGGAGTAAACTTGTGTCCATGCTCTTGCCCAGCTCGGCAGAGTCACACTGGCCGTCATGTCTAGACGACTCTCCTGATACGGCAAACTCAACTGTGAATCGGTGGCCGGGACCGGGAATACAACGTAAAGTCAGTCCTCCTTCAGAGATACCCGGAACTCAGCAAGTGGCTTTCAAGCAGCGCCCGACAACATATGTGGTCTGCATATAGGACGGTGCATTTGTGTGAAATGCCTGTCGATGTAGGCAACACACCAATAACGTGATAGACAACGTGCAGCACTTAGCATTCACGCCTAGCACTTAGTACAGTACGCAAATATATGTATACTGAAACACTACTTATAATAATAATAAGAATAATAACAATAATAATAAAATAATAATAATAATAATAATAATAATAATAATAATAATAATAATAATAATAATAATAATAATAATAATAATAATAAAATATCGTTTGGTCAATTGGTCAGCCATTTTGCCGGGCTGGAAAGCCGTCGTGAGTCGACGTCCACATAATGGCGCCACCAAATGCATGACATCACAGCAGCAGGAATCTTTCGTTGGCCATTACAATTAGAGTTCGAACTTGTAAGTGTCGGTAAAATTATAAAAGAAAGTGTACTAATAGAGCAGCTAGTATTCAGAGCTGGAACGGTCCTGGTCTGTTACCGGGCATTGCGAAGATGTTCAAACTTCATCAGAATGTTGTGAAACCAACCGTCGATAGATTTCGTGATGTGGAAAGCTTAGCGATTGCTACCGGTAGGTAGGTCAAGTTCCTTATAAAATGAGATACAATGTTATACAATACTTATTAAAATGAAGGCTTTCAAAATTGTTGAACACGTGCATTCACAAGCTAGAAGAAACCGTCGTCGGCCCCAACAAAAACGGACGATGAAAGATTCAGGTGTCACGTGCAAGCCCCAGAAGGATTGTAAACGAATATGCTGTCTTGTGCAAAAACAACAGCTAATCGACGCCAATAATGCACTACGGTTGACGTTATGCAACTATAGAGTGCAGGAAAGTATCGGCAACCGGCAAAACGCTGTTGATTTTCATCGACCAAAACGTGAGAGCCAAACTTTAACGACAGAGGATTTTAGAAGCCACTGTGCCTCGCTGGGTGCCACTTCAAATATCGACGTAGAGGTTTTAACGGGGTAGGACATTCGCCCACGCGCGTAGAACCGTGCAGGAGTAGTGCAAAGAGCATCTTCCTTTCTTCTTTTTGGTCAATTCTATATTTTTTCAAATATATATATATATATATATATATATATATATATATATATATATATATATATATACTATAGCAACTAGATAATCAAAAATTATTTTTATATAAATTTGTATCTATGGTTACGCTTATATATATATATATATATATATATATATATATATATATTATATAGAAAATATTGTGATGATTTATTAATCATTTACAATACGTTTGCACACTCGGCAGTGCTCGCCTTAATAAAAATGGTGGTCTGGTACGGTATTTATAAAAATTTTACCTTTCTTCCTATTAAATAGGTGGGAGATAGTAAAGCTTTAATTAGTATTAATTTCAAGGCCTCGGGATTTCAAAAGTGGGTCCGCAATATTAAGGAGCCGTTGGAGAGTGGATTTCGTGGAGGCTAGGAGGATGAGATCATCCGCAAAGGCTAAGCCCATAAGGCGGAAGTCACCAGTAAGTTGGTACCCGATATTAGTTTTGTCTAATTTTGAAAGAATGTCGTACAGAACTAGATTAAATAAGAGGGGGGGCAGAGAATCTCCCTGCCTAACACCCCTAGTTGGCCGAAATGTGCGACATTCTTGTCCAAATTCTATGAGAGTTTTAGATGAGAGGTACAGGCTTCGATATAGTTAATGAATACCTCCGGGTATCCGCGAGTCCGGAGTGACCACAGGACGGAGTCATGACTCACCATGTCGAACGCCTTACGGAGGTCGATTGAGGCGAGTCTGAGCTCACGTCCTGCAGACTTGGCATATATATATATATATATATATATATATATGAGAGGAAATACAGAAGAACAGATAGAATGTATGTACAAGGTGAATAAACGCAACTGGGGGAAAGAATAGAGATAACAGGGGGCACGAGACTGGCGAATATAGAAATATGGGAGAGATATAGATATAATCTACATATATATATATATATATATATATATATATATATATTGTGTAGAGTTACGGCTGCCTGCTGCAGTGCAACTGCTATACATGTTTAGATACGCCAACAATATTTAGTTATCCTTATACTACAATATACTATTCGTACACTTCAGCTTGCTCAGTGGATAAATACAGTCTTTTCTCCTACCGCTCCAAGGGTCTCTTCGTCCAGTTGAAGTGTGCACGATGTTTTTTTTCGTTACCCGCATTTATATATATATATAAACTGAGAGAGAAAGAGAGAAAGAAAGGAAAGCACAACTAGAAAATATAATACTTGACGAACGATTAGCGGACCGCCCCAGTGCCGTCGACGTCAGCGCCCGTCAGAGCAGAATGGCAAACACAAACATCACAACCACCCACGTACGTAAATCGAGAGCAGAGAGAGAGAGAGAGAGCAACTGTTGTCGTTGTTGTTAATCCTTGCTGTATCTCTACCGGTGGAGTGTTATTGTTTCAGCCGCTGTTGCCAGCAACATCGCTCTGATCATCCTTATTATTCAGAAAAACAGCAATAGCAATAACAACAACAACGACAACAACCACAACAACAACAACCACAACAACAACCACAATAACAACAACAATAACAACTACAGCCACAACCACAACAACAACAGCAACAACAACAATAACAACCACAACATCAAAAGCAACAACAACAACAGCAATAACATAAAAAGCAACAACAACAACAACCACAACAACAACAATAACAACCACAACAACAACAGCAACAACAATAACAACCACAACAACAACAATAACATAAAAAGCAACAACAACCACAACAACAACAACAACAACCACGACAACCATGAAGTTTCGAATTTTGCCGACGCAGTCGGTTTTGCCGATTCCATTGCGACGGGAGCGGCGGCGGCAACGAACACAACCGTTTGTATGTTTGCTAGCTTGCTTATTTACTTTTAGTTGTTTGTTGTCCGCTTGTTTATTGACTTGTTTTCGTCGTATTTATTGTTCCCTCCCGGTCGTTGTTTATTCAGCTGTTGACTACCCCCCCCCCCCCCCCCGCCCCCGCTCCTCCGGCAACACACTTCGCACTGCTTCCACCCTTACGGCTGTTGTCTATGTCGTTGTTGCTACGGGAACAAACAGTAGAAACAACAGCAGCAACAGCAGCGGGCGTCGCTGTGCCGGAGGCCGGCGGTGCCGCGAACAAGCAATGCTGGTGACACGGCCATCCGGCCTTGGGTCGAACGAAACAGACGCGAGACGCTTGTTTGTATCTGCGTACGCGTGTGGTGTGTTGTGCCTATATCTGTGTGTGGGCGTTTGCCGCGGCGCATCATCGTCGCGCAGGGAATAGATCCGCAATCCCTAATCGAAGGCGTTAACTTTCGCTACCGTTAACTAACTTGTGCTTTTTTTTTTGCTACTCCTGCTTCGACTTCTTTATCGACTAAGTGTGAGTGACACTACTGTATTGTTTTGATTTGGTTTGTTGATAATGCTGCTGCTGTTACTGCTACTGCTGCTGCTGTTGCGGATAGGCAAACAACAATAACAACAAAAGAAGCAACAAAAGAAGCAACAACAACAACAACAAAAACAACAACAACGATGACGACGACGACGACGACAACAACAACAACAACAACAACAACAACGATAACAACAACAACAACAACAACAACAACAACAACAACAACAACAACAACAACAACAACAACAACAACAACAACAACAACAACAACAACAACGACAACAACAACAGCAAGAACAACAACAAAGGCAACAAGAACTGCAACAAACAAGCTGGTTCCATATTAGACTTGCTGTGCGCGACATCAACGCCAGCCGAACAAAAACACGGTTGCCATATTAGGTGGCATCATTTAGCGCTCTAATCAGGTTCCCGTTTGTTTCCGCCGACGACAGCAACAATAACGAAAATAGCAGCGACAATAATAACAACAGCAACAACGACGACGACACCAATGTTATGAACGACATCAACAACACCAACAATAACAGTAACATCAATAAGAATGGCAACAACAACAACAACGACGCAAACAACAACAACACCAACAATAACAGCAACATCAACAAGAATGGCAACATCAACAACAACAACAACGACGCCAACAACAACATCAACAAGAATGGCAACATCAACAACAACAACAACAACAACAACAACAACAACAACAACGACGCCAGCAACAACAACAACAACAACAACAACAACAACAACAAACACATGCCTATAAGCTTCTTCACAAACTACAGCTTACAAAGCTTGAGGTGCTGCCGCTACGGCTGCTCATGCTCTGCTGCTGAGGATGATTATGATGATGATGATAGTGATGAGGCAGTTACGCTACGCTATCGCACTGTGTCATGATGGTCGGTCATGAAAATGGCCATGATGATGATGATGATGTTGCTAATGGTGATTCATCATCATCATCATCATGTTCATCAGCAACAACAACAACAACAACACAATCATCATCAACAACAACACAATCATCATCAACAACATTACCATCATCATGCTGACGTCAATCGTAAGCACCAATAGCCGCTACTGTTGCAGCCTTTGCATCTGCATTAAACATGATTGTTTCGTGCGGTCCCGATGACCGTTTGAGCGGCCGACAAACCGCAAGCAAGCAACAACAACGGTTTGTTGCTCTGGCTCAACGTTGCAACGAACAACAACAATTCAGCGGCAGCAGCAGCACCACCACCAGATGAATTTTAGTTTAGCGATTTGCTCGATAATCGCAAAGCAGCAACTTGTAGTGAGTGGCAACTCGCCACTGTTGTTGTTGTTGTTGCTGCTGCTGCTGCTTGTAGCGGTCAACCGAGAGAGATAGATAGATTTTGTTAGATTGAATATCCATTTCGCGTGGCGTCGTCTTGGACGGCTTGCGTCGTCGCCAAGCATCGCTGCGCAGCGCAGCACCCCTTGAGCACGACCGGACGGACAAACAGACAGACACCACCCCACCACCCCCCCAGCTGCACCGACTGCGGTGGGCTGTCGACTGCAGTCGGCTGATAGCAGACTAGCGCAACAGATGAACAACAAATGCAGCAGCAGGGCAAGGAAGGAAACGGGATGCTGAAAGCGACGAGGAAAGCTTGCTAAAGCTAAAATCCACATTTTGCATGTCAGATGCACGAGATGCTTGCTGAGACCGCCGAGTGCCGCCCCCCGGCGAGCCCCACGATATTGGTAGTAGTCGTCGTCCGGAACGGTTATCATAGGGAGAATTGAGTCATCGACTTCAAAACGAAGACGACAACAACCAGAACAGCAGCAGCAGCAGCAACAACAACAACACCATCAACAACAGCAACAACATCACTACCACCACCACCACCAACAACAACAACAACAACAACAACAACGACAACAACACCATCAACAACAACAATACAACAACAAAAACAACACCATCAACAACAACAACAACAACAGCAACAACACCACCACCAATAACAACAACATGATAAGCATAATCACAACATCAGCAAAAGAACAACAACAACTACAAATTACAAAAAAAATCGCAAGCGGATACTAGCCTTTTCTGGCAGCGATAAAGTCTAACTCACATTTCATTCCCTCTCCCACTCTGCTCACAAAACTAGGCTTCTTAGCAATATAGAAACGACAATAACAACAAAAGCTTCTGCTGCTGCTGGTAGATCTGGCAGCATAACGCCCCACAACAGGCATTGAAGAAGATGCAATACATCCGGGAACCTAATCCCATCACAATGTGAACTGTTGCACGCAAACAGAACGTTGAAGCCTGGCATTGTTGTTACTGTTGTTTTTGTAATCGGACAGACCTAACTGGAGGCCTCACGTTCATCACACGTACTTCAGACACCAATTACGCCGTAGTTTAGAGCACTGCCGCCATGAAATGAAAATAAGATGTTTCCTAACACTGCTGGCGGCGGCGGTCGCATGTCTGAGCATTAAGGCCTATTTGCTATATAATAACTCATACAACAACAACAATGTTTAAGGCACAAAAGCCACCATAAAAGCAAACGCAAGTAAGATTGAGGCGTGACCTATCAGAAGTATGAAAACAGAGCAATCATTAATTCACACCGGCAGCGACGGCGTGACGGCCAGATCACAAATCCTTCACCTTTAACAGGCGAACGATCTGTGATCTGACGATAAGTCAAAAGTTTGCATCTGCAACGTATATTTCAGTTTCAGTGGCGTTGTAAACGATTTGAACACGCCGGTGCGTACATGTGCGTCAGCAGGTAGCCATTCCGCTTGAAATAAAGTTAGAGCGCTTTTTTTTACAGCTGAAACCTCTCAGCATTACTTTGGGGGATTACGGGAATCCAGACGGACATGCGCCACCCCAGCCATGGTAACTAGTGTGGGACTCGCAAACCCAGTGGACCCGCTTCCCCCCCACCCCCAGGGATCGGTAACTGCGTAGACATTGCTTCGAATCCATGGGAGTGGTGTTGCATCAACTCTACTCCAATCTGGCATTATCCAGCGCCTCATGTCTATCTTAGTGCAGCTCAGTCGCGTCAGCTAGACCGTGTACGCCTTTCACAGCTCCGCCACCTGGGGATGCGTCGAGAGTCATCGCCTGGAGCGTCTCTGGCTGTCCCTGTCTAATCCCAAAGTCAGAGCGCCTACAATAAGTTGTAGCAGATTCAAAAGATGACACATGAAAAAAAGATACATTCAATGAACAATGCTATGTTAGGAATGTTGAGCCAGCTTGTTTACAGCATTCGAATTGGCAACGATACAAGAACCGCTGTATCGCGTCGAGGCAAGCGGATTTCTGCCCTACGGAGTATAATGCCGAGATGCCCCCCGGACGTGGCGCAGCCCAGCATATCGAGAAAACGTCGCGTTCTAACGGTGGCTCATTTAAACCACAAAAAACAAATTGTTCGTGTAGAAACAAAATAGTCGAGTACTGAATGAGTAAAAATAAACACTCTAAATTGCTAATGGTAAAAGTGCAGCAGGCGTGCGCAGAAAGACGAAAAAAGAAGAGTGAAACCGTAAACAAAAAGTGAATACAGAATTCTGATAGTGTCATTGTCTTAGCATGATTTACGTTCTCATTAATAATTACGAGTGGTAATGGGCCGCTGACTGCTTACTTCTTCAGCCATTGTACAACAAATTCGGGTAGCAATAGCTGCCAAAAGAGCTCTAGAAGCTCTTGCGTGACGATGGCATAGCATATGGTATGCCAGTTACCCATGGATTTCACTGTTCAGAAGACGCCCTAGAGGCGGATCGGCTTACTTACCTGTTTCTGAGCCATTAGATCGTTCTCTAAAATTGACGGCCCATTACACTCGAAGATGACATACTTCATTGTGTTTCGATACGCGCCACATTGCCCTCACAGAGGGTGGGTCATTTGCCCTCGTATACTCTCGTAGGGGGTATACATACTTGACTCATCCTGATGGTCCTACCATATATAAAGTACGTTAGTTTGAGCTTCTTTATTCGAAAACAAAACTAGTCTAGTTCTCTTTCGAGATATGTAAGGGTCGTCGCTAGAGTCTCTCAGCAGCACTTTATACAGCATAGTTTTAGACTTTTGTTAGTTCTTATTAACGATATATTCAAATGCACTAGCTACATCTCCCCATGTAAAATAGTGGCATGGCCTATCATTTTCGATCAGATCTAAGAAATCTCAAATGTTTTTCCACTTCAAAAAAGTCTCCTGCTGTTGTAAGACTTTCTTGGTATTTCTGTACCTAGGCCCTTTCTTGACATTTGCATGGTTATGAGGAGCCTACAAGTATTCTGGTGTTTAAAACTTAGTGATTTTGGCACATGTTTTTTTGTGTATTAACAGGTCATGTGCATAACTTATTTTGTTCTCTTGCGCCTCTCGAACTTTTTCAGTCCAAAATGTTTGACCCGTTTTCAGCACGAATCAAATCGTAATTTACAACACTTCTTGGATTTCGCCATAATACTTACTCAAACATAATATTGTACTGGTAGTAAAATTAATCATCACATTAATAATATAGTATTTGCATCAATATAGTATATAATATATCCGTTATAATAGTATTCCTAATAACTTAGTAGTAGTAACAGCATGTAAATCATCCCTGTATAGCCTAAGCAGCTAAGGCCCGTGTATTTGGGTCCGCTATCACTGTTACCGACGCAACTTGTCTTTTATTCCTAACATTTTTTTAGGCTGACAGGAAAAAATGCTTTTATGAATGGGGGGTAGCGTGGCCAATTCGGTGCCAATATTGTGCTGTCATCATTATACCCTCCATTCGAACACCTCTTACCTAAACGTTCTCGTGACGACAAAGCGAGGAGCTCGTACCCTTCGCTGATATGTATTATGTCAACCTATACGTTTACCGGAGAGTTGCGTGGGCAGCGCAAACGCTCATTGGTACAGTTCGTGCTACCAGGTCGTTCTCCGTCTAAAGGTGATGATGATGAGGATCGCGCCGAAGTCGTTAGTGAAGTCGTCCAGCCTTGAGGAGTGTCTGTCGCCGTTCAGGAGAGCCTGCTGCCATTGCTACAGTGCTGCGATGCTACCTTACCTACGAGTTAATTTGCCGGCCCGACTGAGACTAGTGAATGCTACGACTACCACTCCATCATCTACTTCTAGTAGTACAGGGCAGGTGAATGTATGTATACACCAACGTCACATAGTATTCTACAATTTGTCGTCCCAAAAATTGCCGTAGCCAGAGCACGATTCCGAAGCAATTCCGAGGCAACAAGCAACTCCTCCGCAGGGCTTGGTCGCCTTCAAGACCTCACGCGTCTGACTGGACGATCACGGCCAGGGCCACAGGATTTCCACGGTGGTGGGTGGAAATCGTGCAACATGACGTCGTTTGACTTTGACTTGACGACATGGCGTTGTTTACTTCGACTTGACCCTACGAAGTCCTTGACTTCGACGAAACAATGATGAACAGATGAACGCCACCAATCAAGCCTGCCCTTCGACTGCAACACCACCACCACCTCGGAGTCTGTCCTGTCAAGTTTGAACACGTTAGCTTTGTTTTTTGTCTGTTTCGCTTTAGAGGTTCTTGTCTTGTCATCACTACATGCCGACATCACTTCACCTCATACTAATGTTCAAACGCGCATCGCTATGAACCGTGCAATCGTTTTTTTCCCGTAAAATTCTGTTCGTCTCTCTCTCATCAATTCTATCTCCCATTCATTCATACATTCATCCATTCATTCAATCGTTTCTTGCCTTGCTTTGGCGTTTGTTTCTTCTTCTAAACAAAGCAATCTTAGCTGTCAAGCCGTGACGGCACAAACGTGATTTTGATTAAAAATATGTTAATGCCGCCTATTAATATTGCAGCCATTGTTCGCGCGTAATGCGATGCTAATGTAACGACGATCATTACGTCGCTGGTAAGCGTTGCCGCTGCCGCCGTCTCCGACGTGTGGCTTCACAAACGAACGAGGTCGCTGACGCGCTCTGTTGTTTTTCAAGCGGACATAGTTGAAGTAATTGAAATAGCCGTAGTATTAGTCGTAGTATCGAGTAGAAGAGAAGAGTGTCTGGTAGCCGCAGAAACTGTTGTTATTGATGTTGTTGTTGTTGTTGATGTTGTTGTTGTTGTTGATGCTGTTGTTGTTGATGTTGTTGTTGATGTTGTTGTTGTTGTCGTCGTCATCATCCCGGACAGTTCCGCTGTTAATACTTATGTTGTCTGTCTCTCTAACCATGTCTGTTCTATTTATTCGTCTAACGTACGTAATAGTATAATTTGAATTAGTGTCGGGCTTTGGTGCAGTTGTTGTTGCAACTGTTATTGTAGCAGATCGCGGTAGAAATATATTACCAATAACCCACTGAGTACCTCAGAGCCCTTTTCTATCTCGCTCTCTCCCTGCCTCTCTAGCCTCCTCAGTTGATGGGTTGGTCACATGAGTCACATGTATTGTATATATATATATATATATATAAACATTGCCGTCCACAACAAGCAAACTGTAATCTCTGCGAGACTGTCCTAACGCTCGGAGCGATTTATCCATCATGCTATCATCTTGGAAAACCTTCAAATGATTCTATAAGAGTACACGTACTGCTTGCAAAGGCACCGCATCTGGACCCAAGGCTTTCTATGGTTGTATGCGTTCGGTCTATACACTGTATAGTTTAATTGTATATAAATATATGTATGTGCTAACCTACAGCGCTGATAACCCGTACCGTCAAAGTCTTCGACGTTTAAGCTAAACAGCTGAGCCTCTTGACTGTCTCTGGCTAGGCGTTTCATTTTGGTCGGAGGTTATTTTAATCCGGTGGAGACAACTGAATGAGCCGCATTGCTTTAACTGATGAAAACGCCATGATTTAAATCGGATGATGGCGCAAATACCGAATCTCTCGTAAGATAAGCTTTTGAGTCAACATCTCCCACTACGCCACCGTGCTCATTATTATTGTCCTTTGTATGTTTTTCTTCATTGGTATTGTTGTTACAGTTTCTGTTGTTATTGTTGTTGTTGTTGATGGAAGTTGTTATGTTCGCCATCGTCATCATCATGGTCGTGGTCGTTGTTGTGTTATGCTACTATTAGTGTGGCTTTGCTGATTTGTTGCTGCTAGACAAGTTTACTCTTCCTTTTCTCTTCACCTTCTTCTTCTTCTTCTTCTAATTCCAATGTTTTTGTTGTTGTTGTTGTTGTTATTACCGTCCTCGCTTCATATCACGCTTCATGCTGCTGTGGTGCCGAATGGGTATTGGTATACGTGTCTGCATACTACTCGATCTGTCTCTCTGTCCGTCGTCTGCCTATTCATCTGTCTGTTTGACGCGGTTCGTGTGTCTCTGGCCGTCTCGTCTGCTTGAGTGAGTGGGTGACTGACTGACTGAGTGAGTGGGCGGGTGTTGCCTGGACTTGAACTGGAACGCGCCCACAGTTGGCCCACAATTTCTGTCTGCCCTTACCCTACGACGACGACGACGACGACTACGATGAGCACGACTATGATGGGCTGCACTACTAGTAAGTACTGCGACGATTTGTCTGCTAACCGAACCAACCGTAGACGTCTAGAACCGACCGCATATCCATGAGATCTGTAATCTGTAGCCATTGTACGGCCCGAGTACTATTTGTCGTCACAGCCGTCATCACTCACTACCAACCGAGCGAGCGTAACAAGAACAATCACCGTGCCTGTTGTTGTTGCTGTTGTCTGTTGTTGTTGTTGTTGTCGTTGTTGTTGTTGTTGTTGTTGTTGTTGTTGTTGTTGTTGTTGTTGTTGTTGTTGTTGTTGTTGTTGTTGTTGTTGTTGTTGTTGTTGTTGTTGTTGTTGTTGTTGTTGTTGTTGTGTTGTTGTTGTTGTTGTTGTTGTTGTTGTTGTTGTTGTTGTTGTTGTTGTTGTTGTTGTTGTTGTTGTTGTTGTTGTTGTTGTTGTGTGTTGTTGTTGTTGTTGTTGTTGTTGTTGTTGTTGTTGTTGTTGTTGTTGTTGTTGTTGTTGTTGTTGTGTTGTTGTTGTTGTTGTTGTTGTTGTTGTGTTGTTGTTGTTGTTGTTGTTGTTGTTGTTGTTGTTGTTGTTGTTGTTGTTGTTGTTGTTGTTGTTGTTGTTGTGTTGTTGTTGTTGTTGTTGTTGTTGTTTCTGTTATTGTTGTTGTTGTTGTTGTTGTTGTTGTTGCTGCTGTTGCTGTTTGTTAAGCCATTGCTGTTGCGCGGCTCGACGTCGCTCTGCCGGTTGATCTTCGACCGTGTTGTCGGCGACACCATCGTCGTCGTCACGATGGTATTGAAGACGCCTCGTAGCTGTGGTGACGGCGGCGGCGGCGGCGACGGTGGTGGTGGTGGTGTTGATCCGAGCGAAAAGGCCGCGCATCTCGTGCCCTCGAGTGCCGACGCTGGCTCGTTCGTCGGGTGCGGTGGTTACGCCAAACGCCAAAGCGAACGTAGCAACAGCTACAGCTGCAGCAGCAGCAGGATCCGACCAATAATACGTTTCTGCCGCTATTGATCAAATTGCACGCAGCGTACATGGCTACGGCAGCATCGGTAGCAGCAGCAATAACAACAACAACAACAAGTACAGCAATAGCGAAACAGCAACAACAACAACAACAACACAAACGACAGCAAAACAACAACAATAGCAGTAACAAAAAGCAAGACACGTAACAGCAACAACAACAACACTAGCAACAGCAGGAACATCAACAACAAAAACACAAGTACAGTTCAGCCATCGGTTGTTTTTTTTTAACGTATGGCAACAATAATACTCAGGAACACAAAGCTCGTCAATGTTAATTGTCGGCCAGCCATACTTCTGGTATGTCTAGATCATTCATTTAGACTTTTATTTGAGCATTTCTAACACATTGGTGCCTGCAGCTGAACTCGTCAATGTAACCAAGCTAAGCAGTTCTTGGAGGATGGCAAACGTAGTGAAGAAGTGTATAGAAACGACAGCATCATCGTAAGCCTTGAGCAGGTAGTTTTTAAACAGGCAATAATAACAATTATAATATTTTACAGCGCTAGCACAAATGCATTCAATACATGTGAAGCCGCCGCGTGAATAGCAAAAAGGAAGATCTCGCCAATCGTTTACGCTACGTATTTCAACTATCGATTTTGAACGTTTTTAAGCAGGCTGCTTTTAATTCTAGACTGTCTTCCTCCGTCCCCAATAGGCTTGGAATGGCCATGAGGCATATGTTTAATGAGCTACCGAGGGCCAGACATGTTGAGCTCTATCTAGGGTTAACCCAGCAGTCCTTGTGGCCACAGCATGACGGACCGCTGACTCTCAGCGGTATATGGTTGTTTATCATCTATTCTCAATGAATATCATTTAAATAAAATTCGATCAACAACAACGAGGGAATCGAACCGGTGGCGGACCATGCACCACCACCACCTCACGCACACTAACGCACTAGCCTTCTAGAACACAGCTAGACACGCCGCCACATATTCCCCAACTACGATATCTACCGGCCATCTACATGACGTGCTTTCTGGCTTCCCGAACCGCCGACGCTTGATGCTGTTTCCGCGGCCTCTCACTAGTTGATGCGTCGTACCAAGGTCAACACGGTTCGTAGCACAGCCATTCGTTTCGTGATTATGACCCTTATATATATATATATATATATATATATATATATATATATATATATATATATATATATAGGTTGAAGCGAGCCAAGCCAAGCGATGCGACGCACTAAAATCAAGCCATTTCATTGCAACCAACAACCATTGCGTTTGATAGTCATCGGAACTCGAAGCCGCCGATCGAATCGACGAATGTCGCGAGAAACCAACGCATGAACGTTCATCTGCTGACAGAAGTGACGCTGAGGGAGGGAGGGAGGGAAGGAGGTAGTGCAGATCAAAAATCATGTCCGCTTCGTTTTCTACACTAGAGGCGGCCGACCAGCAAGCAGCAAGCCGAGCAACAAACGACGATTTATGCCACTACTACAGCCAATTTTATTTTTCCACTACCACTTTCTACTATTATTACTACTAGTAGTAGTACCATTTCGATGACATTTTCTTTATCGATATGTGTGCTGAACCACCGTGCTTTTCTTTATCGATATGTAGCAGAAGAGGTAAGAGGCCGTGCGAGACAGGGAAAACGAGAGAGAGAGAGAGAGAGAGATCAAAGCTAACCCGCTAGAAATATGCGGCTGCATGAATTCAAAACCAAGTGTTGAATTCAATTTTTATGAAATGTACATATACCTACCTATTCGTTTCGTCGTTTCTTGTCCCGTGTCTCGCTTCGTACAAGCCGCCTGCAATGCTTGTCTCTTATGTTCACGTTTAGCTTAATGTCTACCTACGATTGGCGTAAACGCACGCTGGCCAATCTTCTAGCTAGTAATAGTGATGCTAGTGACGTATCGTGAAGACATCCACTCGTCGATCTATTATGCATCCTATATCATTCACATGAAAAGTCGGCGGCGGTGACAGCGACGAAGACGACCAGGAAGACCAGATCACAACAACCACAAGTACAATCAAATCAGCAAGAGCAACACTAACAACAACATTAGCAACAACAACAACAACATAAGCAACAATAACAACAACTTTAGCAACAGCAACAACAATGGCTGCAGTGATAATCACAAACAGCAGTAATAGAAACAGGAACGGCTTTAACACAGTAGAAGAAGAATTGGAAGCTGCAACAGCGATGACGGTGACAACCGTCAGCCGTCATAATGGAAACAGCAACGACAAACAGCAATAATAATCACGATAAGCGAGAATTAATAGTAGTAGTTACCGCAAGCAGCAAGAGCATCAACAACTAATGTCACTAACGATAACTTCTACTAGCGACAATAGCAGCAGTCAGCGCTGCTGCTGCAACAACAACAAAAACAACAACAAGAACAACAAAAACAACGACAATAACAACAACAGCAGCGACAACAAGAACACCGCCACCAGTTGACGGAGTGATGAACGCAGAAACAACAACAACAGCAGAAACAGCAGCAGCACCAGCAACAACAACAATAACAACAACAACAACAACAACAACAACGACGACGACAACAACAACAACAACAACAACAACAACAACAACAACAACAACAACAACAACAACAACAACAACAACAACAACAACAACAACAACAACGACGACGACGACAACAACGACGACGACAACAACAACAGCGCAATCGCAAGTCGATTTGCAACGGCCTCGGCGGCTGTTGGCTAGCTGATCCCTTGTAGGTGGTAACGGTGGTGTTGTTGTTCGTATTGTTGTTGTGGTAATTGTTGTCGTAGCTGTAGGATGCTCTGGTCGTTGTTGTTGCGGTATTGACTGTTGTTGTTATTGTTGTTGCTGCTGTTGTTATTGTAGTAGTAGCGTACGAATTGTAGGTTGTATTCCCGTCCTGGCGGTGGCGGTGGGGTCGCTGACGTCGAGAGCTGAATGAAATGAGCACGACAACAAATACAACCATCATCATATGTACAAGCATGGCGCGCGAGTCACCGTTGTTGTTGTTGTCGTCGTTGCTGTTGTTGTTGTCGTCGCCGTTGTTGTTGTCGTTGTTGTTGTTGTTGTCGCCGTTGTTGTTGTCGTTGTTGTTGTTATTGTTATTGCTATTGTTGTTGTTGTTGTTGTTGTTGTTGTTATTGTTGTTGTTGTTATTGTTATTGTTGAGGATAATACTGATGACGATCTTGATATTGTTGTTATTGTCGTCGTCGTCGTTGTTGTTGTTGTTGTCGTCTTGGCTATCATCATTATCATCATTATCTCGACTAACTCAGTTACGCTTCCAAGCAAGCTAGGAACTGACTGACTGTCTGTCCGTCTGTCTGTCGTCGGTCGGTTAGTCTATATGTGTTTCTCTGTGTGTCTGCCGCCTGCACAGCCATGAGAGCCATATCTTGTTCTCGACCTTTTCCTTTTTTTCTTTCTCTCTCTCTCTCGTCTACTCTGCTGATCTTTGTCGATTTTTCCTTCTTGACGCTACGCTTGTGCATCTTCTTCGTCTGCCCTGTTGTTTTTTCGTTTCTGTCTGCATCTATCGATAATGGTCGTCGTCGTCGTCGTCGTCGTCGTCGTGGAAGGATGTGTCGCCCGTGACGCGATTGTTGTTGCGTGGGACTCGGGACACCGTGTCCCTGCCTCGGATCATCGGTCCGCGCCTGCCCATTCGCCCGCCCCCCCGCCCGCCATCACCTTCACCGTCGTGGTCATCGGATGCGCGCGTCGACTTCGTCGAGCTTTAACCGATGAAGATGAACCGAACAACAAGCTGAAAAAGAAGCAAGAAGCAAGCAACCAAGAGGTAAAGAAACAATACAGCAACAGCAACAACGACAACAATATCAAGATCGTCATCAGCATTATCCTCAACAACAACAACAGCGACAACAACAACGCATGCCATCGGCGATTTTCGACAATCGGTTCGCTTGTTCGGGCGCTCGGTCGCTGCTCATCCATTGCCTGCCTCCCAGCCAGCATGTCGAACTGCTGCCGAGCTTCGTCGACCATCGTTCATAGCTTCTCACCGCTAGCCCGCACCGTGGCCCGCAAACGACCGGCGTACGCCTCTGCACACTGCAGTGGAGAACATGTCGCTAGTTATGTCTTTCTCTCTCTCTCTCTCTATCTGACTCGGTTTTCTCCCTACGTCGTATCTTCTATATTGTCAGTTTGCTGCTATATATATATATTTAGGCAATATATATATATATATATATATATATATATATATATATATATATATATATACATCGAAACGGACACGTACAGCCACAATACGCGCCCACTAGGCATATTGGCTTAGCTAATCCATCGTGATACGTGTAACATATACATAATGTATTATATTGAAAATAAACTCTTTTATATTTAGGCATGTATTTAAACACTCTCCCTTTCGCTCCAGTCCGTCCATACTACTACTACTACTGCTACGTATCTTGGTGCTGGGACTGGGACTTGGTGTCACTACCGTGTGGAAAGTGTGTGTGAGCATCGCCAACCAAAAGCAAGCTGCTTTTGGTTGGCGTGTTGCCCACCGTATGACGGGCGAACGAACGGACGGACGCATGGACGAATGTTCTGCAGCCGGCAAGCAGGCGTGCTTGCTCGCTTGCCTACCTGTCTGTCTACCTGTCTACCTGTCTGTCTACGGTGCAGCCTACGATGCACGACATTAGGATGATGATAGTGGTGGTGGTGACGACAACGACGGTACGAACTCGTCATGACATTTAATGGTCGATCGAAGCAAACCTCGAAATCGATGATCGACAGTTAGCGTTCGTATGACGATCTCGGTGTTTCGTTTCGCTCGACTGTTGTTGTTGTTCTTGTAGTTGTTGTTGTTGTAGTTGTAGTTGTAGTTGTTGTTGTTGTTGTTGTTGTTCTCCTAGACGTTGGATCTTCGGTTGTTGCTGTTGTTGCGGTTGTTGTTCTTATTCTCATTGACGTTGTATTCTCGGCACCGCTTTTGTCTTCATCCTTGTCCATTCATCTTCATCTTTTCCTTATTCCATGTACCACCACTACTACTACTACTACTACTACGACGACGATGCATTTGCTACGATTTCGTGTGATCTCGTTGTAGAATGCTATACAGTTGATGCTGCTCAATGACGAAATTGAATATGATCCGTGTGTAGTCCTGACTAAAGCAATCCTTAAAGCCACCACTATTGCTATTTACTATTAAAACGATTTTTGCGATTCTTATCCAATTACGATTTCGATTTGATTACGGTTACTAAGCATTAAGTATTGCGATCGCGGCCTGTCGTATCACCTAACCAGACTGAAAAATAGCAACATCTAATGGAGGGATGGAGGGGGGGGGGGGTAGGTATCGAATGGGCAAGCAATTTCAAAAGAATCGCAAAGAGCTATTCTAAAATTAGCAACTAGAACAAAACACGTTCACATTATTGTGGAGTGCCTGATTGAACAGACGCTAACACAGACATAATTAAAACAAATAAACGCAAACATAGATCGAATTTACTACTTTAGCACGTACAATTATAGACACACAGAAACCTTATCCTACGTATGCGATTCGGTAGAACATATCGAAACAATTGCGATTTATATCGCATACATCGTTACCCTGCATGTACTAAGCGCATCCTTTGCGCTTTCGTTAAGCATGAGGTGCACGTGTTTTGCGAATAGATAGACACTGGTAACATAACCCAATACTGTGCTTAACGGTCGCAAGTCTTGCAAGACTTGCAACTTCAGTTTCCGTCATTTAAGTTGTACATGAGATTATCTTCCGTCCCCTGCGGTCTTGTAACTCCTCATTTAAAAGAATTCGATCAACAACAGGGATCACACCGGCGACACCCCGGTAGATGACAACTATGACTACTAACGTACGAAACCCCACTCTAGACGACGCCGCTACGATATTCAAGTTGGTCTCGAAAACGCCCATTTTCGTTGTCGCTAAGTACCGATTTTCTAGGCGCTGCGATCGAGAATGTTCCTAGTGCTCAAGTTTAGGTGTGTTCGTATTATAAATGAGCATAAATCTGTCAGCTGTAATTTGAACGAAAACGATAAGCAGACTGGAACAGTGATATAATACACCTTCGACGAATTAGATTAAGGGCGAAAGACTAAAAATTCATCTTTCCCAATTCCTAATTTAGTCCTATCTGTCCAGAATCATTTACAATGAAATTGACTTGTGATGCAGAATACTCGTCACTTGTCCCTGTATGTGGTATCCTCAAACGTGCGCGCATGTCTAGCCAGATAACATATATTCAATATATGTTTAATAACGTGTGGATTCGAAGAATATTATCGGCTTCAAGCATTCAAGGAGTAGATCCGTATGCATATATTCTTCAACCATGTATACACGTGTATGTCTTATCTTTCATAGATATGTTCGTATTTATATCTTTCAACATAACCTGCCTTTTATAGAAATCTCTTGAAGAGAAAAGGTATGTTGGCTTCCCATCAAAATTACTCTGCAAGCAGCATATCTGCTATCTAAATCATTCCATGCTGGTAAATCGCTTTCCTCATTTATATTGTGATATAGACATTTCGTAGCGTATCAGCTACAAATACAAATATTTATCTGCTAAGATGTTGGCTTCTAGCTATAACTGGGGTCAACCCTTTATGTATATTGAATGGTTTTATGTAGTCATAAAAAAAAGTATGTACTTCAACGAGTCAAAGGGTAAACATTTGTGACGCTGTTGTGCTGTCACGCATGCACTTGCCGGGCCATCATTACAGCTCGTTTTCTTTTCGATCAAGAATATATATATATGGTTGTGCACATATTCTGATTGATATATACTTAAAAGTGAAGCCAGAAAACATAAAACCTAACAGAATAAATGCCCTACTCAAACTTTATGGCAAATAGCAAGAAAAGAAGTAATTGCTCCTTTTAGAGACGTCCAGAGAATCCACAGAAACTGCGGTTAGCTTAGTCGACCAATATATATATATATATATATATATATAAGGTGTCGCTGGTTCGATCCCCGTTGCTTGACCTGAAACTGACAGAACAGTTCGCACAGGAGATGCGTCCACCAAAGCCACAGACCGTCGTTAAAGCTCAAATAAAACCGAATTTCCTTCCTGACGACTTTCTCCTAAAATACTGAAGGTTTTCCCATGAAAGCAAAATCCTATGCATCACGCAAGAGCGTCTTTTCGCACGCGTGCGTTTATATCGGTCAATTTATCTGTGCGTCACTTGGGCAATTTTATGTGTGCACAATACTGCACACAAAACCTGCCTTTGATATATATACATCAGTGAATGAGAAAAAATATATATATATGTATATATATATATATATATATATATATATATATATATATATATATATTTATATTTATATATATATATATATACACAGCATGCATGAGGTACGCGAGCCACAACATTGTGTACGGGCCGCCGTCCAGGTTTTCGGACGATTTCATTCTCGCTTCTGGTTAGAGCAACGTCGGTACTATCGGTGCGCCGGTCGTCAACCAGTGCTGTGGTGGTTGGCAAATGGGCTCACTGCTCCAGTGTCTCAATCACTCGCTGCTACCGCCGCCATCACCACCACCACCACCACCACCCACCACCAACATTAGTAGTGGCGGCGTGATCTAGGGGACTAGCGCGCTAGTCATGGTTGTCATCTACCGGGGTGTCGCCGGTTCGATCCCTGTTGTTAGTCGAACTTAATTTGAGCGATGCTCATTGAGAATAGATGATAAACCATACCGCTGAGAGTCAGCGGCCATGCTGCCACAAGGACTGTTGGAGAAACCCTAGATATCTTAACATGTCCGGCCCTCGGTGCATTGAAGATATACCTCAGGTTAAGTGCCAAGCCCGTAGGGGACGAAGGATAGTCTAGAATTAGAAACAACCTCCTTAAAAAATGTTTTTCATTCTAGACCACCATCATTACTCCTATGGCTACTCCACGACTCTCCTGCTACAACATCGTCTATGAGTTGTTCAGGCAGCAGTCTGCTTCTGCTGCTGCTGCTGCTGTTTCTGTCTCTTCTGCCCGCGTAGGAGATAAGTTTGCCCCCAGCCCACGGTATGTATGTATGCGTGCATATCTTCTATATTTGTATGTATATACGCTGATGCGCTCTATGTGTATATATGGGTTTGTATGTATGCGCGTGCGTGCGTGCGTTCGCCGGTATGTGTGGTTGTCGCTATTAATGTTTGTGTTCGCGTTGTTTTCATCTGATTTTTAGTCTTAGAGCGTACCAACTACTACCACTACTACTACTACTACTACTACTACTACAGCAGCTTTATATTCGCTGGTCGTTGTATGGCTGCTTGGTTGGTTGGGTGGAGCAGCAGCAACGGCAGCAGCAGCAGCGCTGGCTGCTTCAGCAAAGGCAGCAGACGCGATTATCTGCTCGTCTATTTTGGTTCTCTCTTTGCCGAAATAAAGAAGGCGAGGTTGCGCCGAGAGCCGCCCGGTAGGCTCTCGGCGACTCGTACTTCTACAGCGACTACGACGACAACTACTTTGACTACGACGACGACTATAGCACGATGACGACAACAACAACCACAACGCCAACGGCAATAACGCCAACAACAACGCCAACAACAACAACCACAACAGCAGCAACAACAACAACAACGACGACGACGGTGACGCCAAGCAAGGTAGGAGTTAAGGGTGGGTTGGGTCTTTAAATCGAGTCTGGTACTACTACTACTACTACTATTACGACGCTGAAAAACGACTATGGCGACAGACAGCCGGCAGCTCACGAATTGCTTCGCCATGACTTCGGCACTACTACCTTTCACGAATTCCTTCCCTCCAACCCCCGCTCCCCCGCTCCCCCGCCCCACCCGCCTCCCCATCTCGCCGCCGTTCTCCGCCCAGCTCTATCTATTCATCCATCCATCCATATATTCATACATCCGTCCGTTTGTCCGACCGCGTCCATACGTCGCTCGATCGTCGTAGGCTGCCAGTAAGTTGTCTATGGCAGCCTCAGTTAGCCGCCTGGTCGGGCCGCCACGTACAACTGGAATAGCAGCAGGAACAGGATCACTATGACGACGACGACTTCAACGACAACGACGACGGCTTCTACCGACGTATGACCGGCTGCTCTTCTCAGGAAGTTATTTGTGAGAATGACTTCCCTTTCTCTCTCTCTCTCTCGCTTCCTCTACTTTGTGTTTTCTTCTTATTTCCTTGACTGCCAATGGCGCTCTCTCCTCCCCTCATTCCCGTTGCACTGTCTATGTCTCTATTTCTCCCCGTTTCTCTCGCTTTCGTGTGATGACTTGCAAGCTTTGCTTGTACCCGAAACACGACGGGTAGCTTAGGGTCTCTGTTACTCTTTGGCCTACGTGTTTTTTTTTGTTTTTACCTCTTTTTTTGGTATGCGCCTTTCTTCTTTCTTCCTTTCTATCTATCAATCTCTGACTCCATATCGCTCTCCCTCTTTCATTCGCTTTCGCGCTCGGCCTTTCTGACACGTGGATTCTCTCGCTCCTGATGTCTCGCTAGCTAACTCAAAAGTTAACGGGCGCGGCCGGAATGGCAGCGATTTGATTAAAAAACGCTCCGTTCGACTCGTCTAGTACACGATCGCGTTGCGTAGGCACACAACGGCAACCGGTCTTCCTCTCGAGCGACGACACCAACGACTCGCTAATAGCGGCAGACCCTCAGCAAGGTGTTTCTTCCTGCCTGCATATCTGCCAGCCACTGTCGTACTACGAGCGAGGATCAAACTATGCGAGATTTGTAAGCCTGCTTTTGAGCGGCTGCTTCCCTATCAGCACCTCTCTATCTCGTGCATTCTCTATTTCTTGTTTCTCTCTCTCTCTTTCTCTCTCTTCCCTTTTTTCTCTCTCTCATTTTTTTTTCGCTCTTTTACTCTCTCTGTCTTCTGTGCCCCCGTCTGTGTTCTCTTTTCGTTCACGTCCAAGTAGTGATGGCACTAGTAGTAGTAATAGTAGGCAGTAGTGTTGAGCCCGGTGGTGTGGTGGCTTAAGTCTGCGCCTCGCAACCGAAGGAGACACTAGATAGGTGCGCGGGTTCGAGCCCCACCGTTGCGCATTTGTATTTATGGGGGTCCGTCTATGAAGCAATGTGAAGTAGAGTTCCGTGGACGTTAAATCTTAGCTGAGGGTCAGCCCAAAAACTTAAGTTATTGTAGTAGTAGTAATGGTAATTTTAGTCGTAGTAATAGTGCAAGTACGGAAGGCCGCGAGCCGACGCCAAGAGGCGTCCACAGGGAGCAGTTAGCGCGGACATAGGAAAAGTGTAAAGGAACTCAGGAAGAGGAATCTCCATTTCTCGGTGATGTAAAACGAATGTGTACCGCTGGAAATGGTTGTACCAATAAAACATTATTATAACAAAAAGTATTAGTAGTAGTAGTAGTAGAGGCAGTAGTACTGGACGTTGTCTAGCCCGGTGGCGTGGTGGCCTAAGTCTGCGCCTCGCAACCGGAGGAGACACATTAGTGCGCAAGTTCGAGCCCCATCGTTGCACATTTGTATTTATGGAGGTAGTCCGTCTATGAAGCAATGTGAAAAACAGTTCCGTTGACGTTAAATCTTGGCTGAGGGTCAGCCCAAAAACTTTAATTAGTACTGGACATTAAATCTTGGTTGACGGTCAACCCGAATACTTTTTTTTAGTAGTAGTACTTAATATAGTGTAACTTGTCTAGCAATCAGAGTGTACTGGTATTGGACGCCGATAAAGATGCGGCAGTATGGTGGCGCCCTCATAGCCTGCCGCACCGGCAGTAAAAAGCAGGCGGGGCTGGGCGAGGTTTTGCATGCGCTGAGGTGCAACGCAAAGCTTGCGTCCTGAACAGTTGTTACTACTACTACTACTACTACTAAATCCTTTCGGGGCTGACTCTCAGCCAACATTTAACGTCCATGGGACTGCTTTTCGCATTGCTTTATAGACGGACCCCCATAAATACAAATGTGCAACGGTGGGGTTCGAACCCGCGCACCTATGTGTATCCTCCGGTCACGAGGCGCAGACGCATCCCACCACGCCACCGGGCTCGACACTACTACTACTCACCTAACTGGGACCTTGGCGGCTGAGCAGCAATTCGGCAACAACCTGGATGCGTGAGATAATTAGTGCGATTAGGGTGATTATAACGTCACGGCGGTCGAATGGCCCAGGATAATGCACACAAGCCCCTGAGAGAAGTTGCTATTCGTTTGATACGTCAGTTTTATTCGCATGAAAGGTACCCGTCGGCTTTTCTGAGGGGGCGCCTTACATAACTTGGAGGATATGTTTCTCTCTATGTGATGCGGAACGCAATATCACGAAAACCGACCGTGAGCTAACAGAGAGCTCGACTGTTGACGATTTTATGCTGCTGTTGCTGCTGCGTTAATTCGCTAAACTCCTTCCTGTTGCAGGGCCATACGCCGAAGCACTAGTGGAATCGGAAAAAATCGAACAACAAAAACCTATGAGCGCCCGATAAAGTATCACGAGGGTTGAGATAATACAAGAGAAGTGAGCGAAAGTAGGTGACGGTGTAGGAGGATGCGAGAATGCCTGGTGTCACCATCTTTATTCCGCTTACAGGTGGGCTCGCAAAGAATTGCGATTGCTCGTTGAAAAGAGTACATAGCTTAAGGAACGTGAACTCTTTTAGGGTGTTGAACCAGACCGTTACACATGAGATGGGCCAGGGTCCTTCAAGGTTGCCAAACTGCCTTGTTTGGAGGATAATCAAATACCTCTTTCAAAAATACCGCGCCTTTCGTAGAGAAATTATTGAGATGTCTTCGTTTAATCAAACGATTAGTGTTGATAAGATCCTGCAGGCCAATTGCGGGATAGCGGCGGATAAAGCTGCAGCATCGACAAACATCTTTCGAGGGCAATCCGCTTTTTTCGTGTCAAGTAAAAAACCACAGGCCTGGTCGTGATCCCGTACCTTGGATCAAACCCTTGTCAAGGACTTTGAGTTCATCCTGAAGGCGCACCTACTCGATGTAAGAGATGAAGACGTTCTTCCTAGTGAAATTCAGAAGGCACGCCTCCCTGATGATCTTGAAGTTCGATGACCTTGAAGTTCGATGATCTTGAAGGCAGCTAATGGCTTTGCACACTTCATGCCCAACACCTTTGGGTACAGGCAGTCGAGATCATATTGCCTGTGGCCGACTTAATCAAAGAATTGTATCTGTAAGACATCTTGTGCGGCTGAATTGATGGACACCTTTGTCAGGCTCAATAGGTCAAATTCGTTAGTTCAAGTGATCATGGCAGGCCAAATGGTCAGCACCATCTGTTATAACCAATAATAATAATAAGAAGAAGAAAAAGAAGAAGAGGAAGAAGAAGATACCACTTCGTACCCGTCGCCCAATCAGCAAAAACACAAGTATCTTCCTCAAAGATTTAGGTATCAAAATTAGTGCTAACACGGGTGACCAGCGCGAGGGTGAGTTTCTACGTCAGCAACTCTCGCTCGCAGTGTGTAGGGGAAACGCCGCCACTTTCATTGGCTCTATGGATTAAGGAGCGGGGGTGAGCCTAGGCGCGTACACGTTTACATACAATTGTAGGGAAAACCGAAAAATTGAATTAAAAAAAAAAAAATAATAATAATAATACTAGTTCGTCGCCGCATCTCAAGTAAAAGGACGGTTGCACTGCACAAAAGATGAGCATAACACGCGTGCGTAAAAAATAATCAAATAAAAACAACATTTCTCGACGTACCTTACTAATGATATCGTATATAACTCTAAGTATGTATTTTTTTGACATTACAACATCAGTTCCTCCGAATTTATTCTCCCAGTCTATTTCTTCCAATGCTTTAAGCGTCTTTTGGTCAGGCCGATATTTTCTACTTAATATGCCACTAGCAAACACTGTGTGAATAATAATGACACCGATTTTTCCCACTGACAGGCCAGGATGATCGACCAGCCATTGGGTACTGCAGCATGGTCATGTCTATGTAATATAGCAGACTAAGTGCAATCGACCTGAGCCATCAGAGACGTGCAACAACACGGTCCTGCCAAAACGGTCTACGAAAATGCGGAATGAAAAAAACGATGAAAGTATCCATCTTTTAGAATATTAAACCTATCGTCGACGCATTTACGTGTGCCAAAAGAAGCTTACTAGGAAGCTTCTACCGATAAAAGAAAAAGCAGTTATGAACAACAGTCGCCCGTGAATAATCTCTCCTTTAAATGGGCGGTCTTCTTTGACCGGGTTCTACCAGTGCCCATATCAAAGAACAAAAAGATGGGTGCTAATAGGGATATCCTTGATAGGAGCTTCCGCCAAAAATAGCATACACCTAGTATATAATATACATCTGCGCAATTGATATTCCGGACTTGAGCTTTCATAGCAATACGTCGCCATACTTAAATACTGAGAGAGACAAATATTTTAGACTTTTTAGGCATACTAGTGTATGGCTTTTTATGTAGATATAATCCATTTCGTTCAACGCTGTTCGCGTGTGAAATTCGACGTAGCCTAACGATATAGTTTTGCCGAGTTTCCGCAAACACCTTACGGCGTGTCGAGTATTACTCATTTGGACCGCAGCCCGTAGTACGAATGAATGTCATAGTCTATCGATTACTTGCACTCTACTAAATACACTTAAAAGCACATAACGCTTGTACTGAGAAATTTGCCGAATAGAGTCAGGCTTATGTTGTGGTATATATAGTCCATAGTGGCAACGCGACTATGGACAGTATACGTTTAATATATCTAATAAAATATATTAGAAGTTATACTCGTTATTTCTCTCCTTCTGAGTATATGGACGCTCATTGTACTTAATGCTTCTTATATTTTTTGAGAATCTATTTGTCTAATTTTGGGGAAGTTGGCTGACTATTTAAAACTGTGGTGCAAATAACGAGATTAAGAAATAGATCAAGTTGGTCTGATTGTGCAGGCCTTGTACAAAAAATGTGTATTGGCCAACTGTCTTACGTAATGGTTCTGCCTCGTTTGAGGCACCTGCCACACACGTTTGCAATGTTGAGCCACGAAAGACGATGCTGACCGAAGGACATGAATTCCCAGCCCTTCCAGGAACTAGTTGTAGTCGGCACGTGGAGTCGTTATCCTGATTGACCTTTGCGCCGCAAAGTTATAGCTCGACTCAGCGGTGCCCTATTTCATCACAGGAAATTGACTTTCGAGTGAAGGCGTCCTTACCCATCTAGTTGCTACGTGCACCCTAACGCTAACTGCGATGAAACGACAGAGTTTATTCGGGGTTTTGCAAGATGAATTAAGACATTGACAAAAAATCAGCGATCTCGGATACAGACAGATACCAAAATCTTTCGCACGCGTTGTTAAGGTTGTAGCCAAGTAAAGTAAAAAAACGAGTTAAAAAAACGAGTTTGCCGCCTCGTTGAAACGTATATGTTGGTACCTTATTGTTTAAATATATAAAGCATATATGTTACGTTCTATATTTTTAAAATTTATCTCTAGCAATTTACTGTCGATACGTGCGCAGCATGTGCTCTTGCGGTCGCCCGTTAAAAGTAGGATAGCTTCCGCAAGAAGTAACCTCATTGTCAATACTGCTATTTTATCACGAATGTTGTTACAACCTGCAGTAGCATTGCCTACTATTTTCAACAATCGTATTAAAAATTGTAGTAATACTATTAGTGTATTGTTGTTACTATAGAAAATGGGGCAACAGCCGGATTTGGCGGATCGCTCCACGGAGGGCGGTGTTTTCACGCTAGGGCTGTGGGGGTCGGTCAACCCACGCAGCTCTATTTTACGGCAACAGCTATTTTTAGCAATAATAACAACGATAAGGGCAGCAACAGCAACAACAACAACAACAACAACAACAATATGAACGATAAAAGCAGAAGCAGTAACAATAACAACAGGAGCAACAACAACAAAAGCAACCCTCGTGTACACGATACACTTATGCTAAACTGCTATGGTAGCGGTCGTTGTATACCGCTATTTGGCACGCAATTGGCTGAAATGACTTGCATTCACCCCCAGCTGCTTCCCACTTCGCCATCAAGTCTGGTACCCGTCAAGTCGCCGTCGTTGTCCGCCGCACCAGGACACCGGTACAGGAGAACCGAACGAAAGAGAGCACGCCAAGACGATGCACGCGGAAGATGTGTCCTATCTGCGTGCGTGCTCCCACACTAAAAGGGCAGCCATTGCCTGTGTAGGTAGAGACTGGCGATGGCGATGTCTGCTACGCCGCACGTAAATTGCGTACGTGAGCCGGAATGAAAGGATGATTTGCCATAGCCACGCCAGGAGCAGGCCGTTTGCCCATGATGGGCCGCTGAGCCAAGACCTCGGTCGAAATTCTACGACGACAACGACGATGGGCAAAACACTTTAGACTTCTTCCACATTAAGAACGCCCGTACAAATTGTATCTTACATGTTGCTCTAATCAGCCATACGGCCATATGACGCCGCACTCGCAAAAACAATAATTATACCAATAATAACATTATTTATAATATAATAATGTTTTATAATACAAAAGTAACTCGTGCTTATTTTACTATCAAAACCAGTCAGTCAATAAACAGATAAAAGTTCCTTTATGTGCGTCAGTTTCTGCGGACGTCTTTCCCTTGGGAGCGTGTCAAAATAATTCTCGCTTTGCCGCGCTGAACTTGTAAGATGATGCGCTACGTTAGGAGCACTATAGATCGTTTGTACCTGTTTAACTGTTCGATGATTTAGCCGATTATATACGCTATGGCCACGACCTTCCGTCCCCACTCGCTGAAAGTCTCAATGATAAAGGGACAGATGATGTTCCCCAAGGCTTCCCATAATCCAGAGGCCACAGGGTCATATCCTCTAGTCAAATGTTTTTTGGTTCACACAGTCCTGCCTGTAAAGCTCTGACGAGCGCATCATTTACGGCGTTGTGGCGTGCTTGCTTCTTTCCTCAGATTGTGGTGGTCATTGGCATCAGCCAAGTTTATGTGTAGCCATGACCTAGGCAAAGACTGCCTAAAGTCCTATACTCCGTGTTTACCAGTATGGTGCCAAGATTGCCGTCCGGTTAGGCGTTCTTCTGTGTTATCATGTTGGCGAAACGGGTTAATAGCGCAGCAAGAAGAAAGTTACCTAGGCACTAGGAACAGACGAGCGTGCATCCACGAGAGACAAAACCCCCTATGGCAGATGAGCCTAGGTACTCTCTGAAGAAACACAGCGGGGCCGAGGAGTTCCTAGCTGTTCTCGCGACAAATCTGGGCGTTTGGAAGCGTGTCGGAAAAGGTCGTGGTAGCGCCTTGCATTTCGTCGTTCGTCATTCCTCGATTAAACAATTCGCACTTACGGCCGTCAATCTCCAGGCCTATTGGAGCAGCTGATTCTTGTATGGTTCTGAGATCCGTAGCTACCACTTCCGGGTCAAGGTCGATCAAGGTGAGCTACTACTCCTGAATGGTCTCGCCTTCGTGAGCTGCCGGCAGGTTCTGCTCAAGGAGGGCCCGAACAGTTCTTTGAGAGGGAAACGTCAACGAGAGAGATGCAAGCCGGAGGGGCTTCTAAGCCCGAGCCCGCCGAGGATGACCGAAAACTGGAATTGAGAGTGCACACTCGTATTGAGGAAATGTTTAGATACACATTCGTACATTGCAGCGTGAGGTCGTCTTAGTATGACACGGCAAGGGTACTCGTCAGCCGGAGAAGGACCGGCTGGAGGGGCAAGCATAAAAATTGCGGTGCATCTAGATTACCATGTTGGCGGCCAGATGCCGGCGTAATAGGTATGTCTCCAAAACAGAGCGGCGCGAGAAACACGCGGCGCTGTAAAGCTCTGTTCAAGGGTCTGAGGAAGCATCGGGCGTGTGAGGTAAGCATTATAGGCGTCTTTGTATTATTATTATTGTGAGGTATGAAGGTTTAAGCCAGATTCATCATGGTCTGTTTGCTTTCTGTCAATTCACGGCGCCTATGATATAAGCCACGTCCCCTCTACAAACGGCCGAAGACATCATCTGTCTCAAAAACATGGCCTTACGTCGAATGCCCGTAACGTCTTTGATACCTGTGCTGATGGCCCCGAGTGTTTCCAATGTAATTGGTACAAAGTGATAGCTCCTTGATAGCTCGAGATACTTCTTTCGTTTTTCAGAATCCGCGCGCTCTGCTACTCATCGTAATTACGACAAGGACGCCGTGCATGAGACCGTTACATCCCATACAAGGTTTTCTCCGCGCGACCATAATTATTATTATTATTAAATAACCCTTTAGCAGAACCTAATACAAAGCTTTACCCTCCTCTCAGATCGGCACCATCCTAATTCCCTCCTGGCCCCCGGACAGGCCGAACAAACCAGTGTGATCAGAAAATAACCGGGGTGGGCTATTATACAATCCACACTTGAACTAAGAAGCTTAGTAATTACTGGAGAAGTAGGACCTGCGGATGTTATCATCGAATTGTGGGCATGCCGGAAATGGGGAAATGTGTGTGCATGTGAGACAAGCCTTAGGTAGAATATAGCAGTCTCATGCATGCGGCCCTATTTCAATTATATCACAGCTCTGTTGAGCCAGAGAGGGTAACAGATAATGTTGAAGCCATGCAAGGTCCTTTGAAGTTTGCCTAAAGCTAGGTAAGGCATCACAGGATCTATATATATTCCTAAGTTTGAGCCCCATATGTTTCAAAATCATTTTTGTCAAAGATTTCCAGGTTCTTCAAAAGATCTAACTTAATGCACCTATACAGAATGCATCTATATCCTGTCTCTATATATGGACAGTCATATTACGTAGACTCTGTAACTGAATGCTGTTTTGCTCATTCATGGGACTCGATCACAGTAGCATGACATGTAGAAGCCAACTTCTGAAATTACGGTGGTACGAAGGTAGCGAACGAAAAATTACATAAGTGTGAAATGTGAGTAAGTGTGAATAAGTGTGAATGCTGTTTTGCTCATTCATGGGACTCGATCACAGTAGCATGACATGTAGAAGCCAACTTCTGAAATTACGGTGGTACGAAGGTAGCGAACGAAAAATTACATAAGTGTGTACGTTGGAAGAGAGAACAACGTAAAAACTAGCAAAAACATATAAAATTTACGACGCATAAAAAGTACATCGGCCTGCAGAGATGCATTGGGTAGATAGAGCTCATTGCTACTGTAGAGAAAAAACGTTGGCCCAATTTTCTTTTTACGGTAGATGTTGGCTAGGTTTACCGTAACGTGTCTTCTGAAGCCCACTTTGGGTGACAGAGCAGAACGATTCGCATCTCGTCGTAGTAGCGGTAGTAATTATTCGCTGGCTTTTAATCTTATGGCAACACCAGTTACGATCTCTTCCCTAATTTCGCTGTCTCCTTTTCTTGATTGCTTTCTTAGTATCGTCCATAAACATTTCTCCACGTTTATCGCTTTCACATGTACCTCTAATACACTTTCTTAAAAAAAAAAAAAAAAAAAAATATATATATATATATATATATATATCACCTGGATCTTTAGCTTCTCCCATTGTTATCCTGAACCATTGCTGTATCTTTCTACTGTCGTCCTGTTCGTGCAATGTCAGATCTACGACATGTTTTTCGGCTAGAGATAACCGCTACAGATATGTGAGTTTCGGCACGTAGCTCGCCAATTGCCTGACACACCGATAAGCCTGCGACGCTGCGACAGCCGGACGGATAGGACGACCCTTCAGCCATTTTAATCTTTATTGCCCTTCTACCGGACATGTCGGGACGCTAGCCGCGCTGCGCAGCTTCATCGGTCTGTTGCAGCGACACCCACACCACACAAGCACATCCGAGCAGCATCACAAATAACGGCCCTTATAATAATAATAATAATAATATTAATAATAATAATGAATATTATTATTATTTCAGTAACAATGTTATCGGCCCATAGAGATAGGCGTGAAGACGAACAACGATTGCCACACCCCTCGTTGGCCTGAATAGGAGGCAGCAAAAACGTAATGGTTCTTTTTTGGACAGCACGTCTAGATGTCACGTCATGCCGTCACGTCAAATACTTGTACGTATGATACATATACACAAACATTTATATGTTCATGCAAAGCGCCTTCAGATCAACACAGACAAACAATCAGGCACACCAAGTGCAGACTTGTGCCCAAGCCAGAAGTTGAGGTTAAATATCTGCATGCATGCACATCATAAAGGCGTCCGCAGGCGACTCGTTTTAAAGCCTTTTTGAAATCCTATAGCAGACAGGCTATTGAGTTGTCGGCCAGAAATGCCTTGCATGACATTGCGTGACAAAACGGAACGCATTTCTCGTCGGACGCGCGAAAGGTCACTAGCAGGGTAAAGGTCACGACGCTGAATCGTCTGTTTGGCCCAGTTGTTTGGCGCCTACGCATGGAGCACCTTGCCTAGGGATCATGGCGTACGTGGCAAGCGAGATGGTACGCTTGGATACGTCGTTGCACTGGCAAACATGACGTTTCGCTACTGTACGCGTTGAGCTGTTAGCAAGAAGAAACCGCGCCAAGCCGTTGTGATTTTTTCGTTCGTTGCGCCTCGCTAAGCCGCTATATCGAGCCCAGAGATCCGTTCGACGGTTCTGCATAATCCTGGTAGACAACACTCCGCGCGTATAGGGTGAGCGCTGGCTTTTACGCTACGAGAAGCCGTAGGTTTTAAGAGCAGCCTACCGCTATGATTTCGCTAATACTCACTGCGTATCCGTTCTCTGGACCTGGACCTGGATAGGCCCGAAGATCTTAATTATCAGCTTAACAACCGCCGAGCAGCATCTACCTAAAACAGTTTTGCCGAAAATTGCTCCGGGCTATATATATATATATATATATATATATATATATATATAAATATATATATATATATAGATTTATATATATATATATACCGCCGGTTTGACCTATTTGACGTATTAAAACTGCCGATGTGAAAAGCCATCGCTGTAGAGCATTAAACTGGAAATGTACGTGCTTCATTGTCTAGCTATTAGAAGCTAGCCTACTGCAGCAAATGGCTACGCGGCGTACCGACTCTGTGTACAAAAAACCTGCGTACAACTTGGCTTGCAGTAATCGGCTTAACTCCAGTAAAACTGGATTTGGCCTTGCAAGTCAGCACTTATACGCAAACGCATAAAAATGAAGTAATTAAAGTGGGAGCGACGCGTAACGTAACGGAACGACAGCCCCATGAGAGCAAGACCAAAATCAATCATAACGGGAAAAATACTATTGCTGCGATACAAAATATTCCGAACAACAGCATAGCACTAACTACGGCTTTTGCGTTGCTTTTATCTCATTACTTATTTTCACCACAACTTATTTCAAATCTGCAAATCTTAGAAATTGTCACATCGAAATGGTACATATGTATCCTACGCCATGACCGAACTTGCAACTATTGTGACAGAGTCAGCGGCCGTCTCCGTCATTTCATCCTGCCAAATAGATTTATTTATTTGATTTAATTTTATTATTTTATTAAATAGGCAAATATAATTTGCCTTTACTGCGTCAGCCAGAATGCATGGTTTGTCTCATATATATATATATATATATATATACATACTATAAGAAGACCACTATCAGAACCATATCCAATACGACGAATTTAGCGTTGACAACAAAATGCATGCCGTTTTAGTGCACCTTCTGAGTCAGGCTATTCCAGATCATGACACCTGGCAAAAGATAGTACTTAACGTCGAGAATAAATCTGGCGTGTGTCTCGTATCTGAAAAAAAAAAACGTTTATCAGATTAGATTGCACCAGGCGACGGCGACTGAAAAATGGTCCAGAGGATTAGATTCGCACCACGCAACGGTGGCAGGGTGAATATCTGTGGCTAAAAATGTACGCAGAAAGACGTCATGGTTGGATTCTCTTCAAAGCACACTTCCGAATGTCCTTTACGCATGCACTGAGGCATTGCTGTTAATATGCTTTGGCCACGGCTGCGTGTACGTCGGTCGATTTAGAGCGACGAATCCACTTGCTGGATCGCAAAGCTTTTTGGTCTCGCTGTATGTACGGATTTGTTTCTTACCAGATTATTTTAAAGATTAGGCAGGCCAGCGTATGCTGTGAGATGCGCCAATAGGCTATGCTGTCCATTCGGGATTCCTTCTTGTAGTATCGGTATGAATATGAAGAAAGAGAGAAAAAGAACGCCGAACCAGAGTTTCGTTGTTATCGCAACACACGTTTGCCGTGCCACGCCTTAAATTAGTCTACTTGACCTGTCTAATTAGATAGAACGAAATTGCTTTGTCCCGTATACAATTAAGAAATAACATTCATTATCATAATTTATTATATAAGTATTTTATGTTGCGGATTTGTATTCATATTATTGTTAGCCCGGGCATTGACCAGTTGATCTATCACGGATGCTGAATTTTCCACGTAAATTTCTAATGACAGCCTTTACTTAAGAAATTTACCGGACCTACCATCACCAGTTGACAACTCAAGCCACTTGCAAGCGCTGGGCGTTCTCGACGTCAATATACCTGGTCCTCCTAGCGTCTCGAAACGCAATAGACCGGAACATTAACGGCCGTTTAATGGATAAACACTTTGTTCACGTCTTTACTTCAGCCATGCGAGGCATATATATAAATATATATATATATATATATATATATATATATATATATATAGGCTGCGACGTTTGACGTTGACTTCGGAGGTGTAGTAATCCACATGTACTATGAGGTTGCTTTACAGAAAAATAGAAAAGCAATGCTAAAGTATACTTGCCTATTAAAGATCAAGAGCATATGCATATTATTATATGCTCTTATACGCAAGGTCTCGTACAGCCGTTTGCACAAAGCTATGCCTTAGGGTTTCGTAGAGCCGTTTGCACAAAGCTATGCCTTGGTCACTCAAGGACTTCTTTGTCGTATGGCAGCCGTGAGCTGTATAGGCTTAAACGAGCTAGACGCTAAACTTCATTTAGAGCCATTCTCTCGTAGCTATCACGGGCGCCCATTTACATTGACATCATCGTACCGCGAAAGGTTACGAGCATAAGCGCAGCCATATGGCCCTTTGGGTTTGTGTATGTACGTGTATATGAGAAGAAAGGCCAACCAGAGAGTAAGCACAAATTATATTCTAAGGTTAGGCTGGTTCCAAATGAAGAAGGTTGAGACTAATTTGACGCCTTTGTTTTCTCTTTCGTCTGTGTTTGCCCCGTTTCTATTCGCTGTACCTTTATCCAATCCAGCCTTCCTTTGCATAAGATCGCTTACCTAAGGAGGAGTTGGATCGTTCCCACCGCCTACCATCAGATTGATTAATCGCTGCAGGAAGCACGGGCAAAAAAAAGAGAAAATAGAGCAGAAGGCATGACTGCTAAGGTTAGACGGTGCGCCCAGACAAAGCTGTACACTACTATGAGCCATCTACTAATATACTTTTGGGGCTGACTCTCAGCCAAAATTTAACGTCCATGGGACTGCTTTACGCATTGCTTCACAGACGTACCCCCACAAGTACAAATGTGCAACGGTGGCGCTCGAACCCGAGCACCTATTTAGTGTCTCCTCCTTCGGTTGCGAGGCGCAGACGCATGCCACCACGCGACCGGGACAGACAAGAGCCATCTACCTAGCGCTCGCATTGGTGCCTCGTTTTTAATCGGGCTCTTCTGGCCGTTGTTGTCGTTGCTGCTGAAGCTGCTGCATCGTCGCCGTGGTGGTCGACAACGGGGTCCTCGTTGTCGGCATTACTGTGGTCCACTTCCGACCTATTATCCCACCCCACGTTGGATTTCTCCTCGACCTCAGCCCCTCATTGTCTATGCAGTTCAGCAGCAACAGCAGCAGAAACAACAACAGCAGCAGCAGAGGCACAACTCTTTGTTAGCCGAACAGCCAGGCCGCACCAGTGCACGTAGAAGTCCCGAGCAGGGCGGGACATGCCAGGCCCGGATCTAGTAGCGGAGGAACTGGCCCTCTTCCAGCTGCTGCAGCGGTGCTAGTGTACCACCACTACTACTGTCTAGATGAGGCCAACGAAGAGAAAGGAAGGAGCAAATTAAGGGGCCAACCAGCGTGCGTCCTGCAACGTTTGCCGGCAGAACGAGCCCGATGTGAACCAACGCATGTATGCACGAGTACCCCGGAGCTGATGCTTTTTAAAATTTTCCGGCTGACCCTTAGCCAAGATTTAACGTCCACGGAACTGTTTTTCACATTGCTTTATAGACGGACCCCCATAAATACAAATGTGCAACGGTGGGGCTCGAACCCGCGCACCTATCTGGTGTCTCCTCCGGTTGCGAGGCGCAGACCTATGCCACCACGCCACCGGGCTCGACCTGCTGCTGATGCTGTTGCCGCTACTACTACTACTACTACTACTAATATAACTATCGTTGCTACAGTTTGTCACACTCAAACGAAGGCCCACCTAACTAAGCCGCACTTGGTGCCTTGCCACGATAGGGGCTTCCTATCCTTATTGTCTTCGTTTTTCGTTCTTGGCCACTATCCTAAATCTTTGCCTTCTTTCTATTGGCCTCTCTTGCATAGCCGCTTATCAAGTACGAACTTCGGGCCCTTCCTCTTAGTTTTCGCTCTACGACTATCTCATTCTCTCTCTCTCTCTCTCTACCTGAATTTCATTATAAAGTTCACGTCGTCGCTTTACGCTAAAGGGGATAAGGCGAGAGGGCCATACATATGCAGTCGGTCCCTAGCAAAATAAAGTTTTAAGCGTATGCAAGTAAATGCATTGTATGCACACGTCCAGCAACACATTGGCTTCTTTCTCAAAAACACGTATGTAGTCACTGATAATGGCTAGTAATTATATGATGATCGTGCGCCAGAAAGTTTTAGATCTTGGCCTTTAAAAAACAGTAACATCCTTAAGATCGAATACTTCTGTGTTTGAACTAAATATAATACTTGTCTAGTTCTCCTTAAAAGCAAGGTATAAAGTTGTGATGGTACATGAATACGGGATCTTTCCTCTAAATTTAAGGCATTTGGGTGAGGCCTACTGCACGTGCATACAAAGCACAAGCAGAACTTAATAAGCGGCCCCTGGGAAAACGTCACGTGGCTTAAACACACGAACAATCGGCCATTTGAACGCAATTAAAAGCTTGCCGTGCTGTACCGGAACCGACATGAACTAATTGTAGGGAAATATACGTCTCAGTTAGAACGTAAGTATCTTGTTACAGTTTTATTTACTTATATTCAAGAGGCAACAATTGTCTCCTTATGAACGTGTACACCCGATAAATCAAGTGAAAACGTCACATATCCTCCAGGTTCGGGCGTGTCCAGTCTAGCAGAGTTCCACGCACAGAGGCGGCGTTACCCCGTTGAATGTCCAGCGATAGTCTCTGGTGCAGGTACTCGACAGCTCTAGTGTCCCCTGTCAAACGATTGAGCGCCTTGCCGACACGTTGAATAAGTTTGTGCGTCTTCGGGCCAGGTCCCCCTAATGTCTCGAATGCCAGTGGGCGAAAGTCGTGGGGGTAAGTGATACTGGCATACTTTCTACACTTATTCGCTTCTGCCAACATAGACGCGTGACCAGCATGTTCCGCTCCCGCACTGACCATTGAGGGGCCTAATGGGTCAGTAACGGTTGCATGCCATATCAGCATGCGACCCATCTCGAAGGACGTTAGTGTCAGCCCATCCGGTCGCTTTTCATCATTTCTGCAGAGACCAGGAGGCTCGAGAATGCAGGGAAAGCCGGCCGACCTCAAAGCTCGGCTAAATGTCTCGTTAAGTGCTGCGTGTCGGGCTCGACGACCTGAGCTTAAGGCCCAAGAGAGGCCATGGTGTGCCTGGGGCCTCACTTGATCACCGCATCTACATTGGTGGGGTATTACAAGTGCTGTCCGCAGGCGTAGCCCCGCGCTAATCCGAACAGTGTCGTCATCCAGTAGAGTGCCCCGGCGCTTTTTGCAGAGACCGCCCGCAGCCTCGCCTTGTCATTCGCAGTGGGGGCTTGCTCAAGGAGATGCGCAAATGTCTTCTCCTGCAGTGAGGTCGACCAGTCTTTCTGGGAAAGAGTGTCAGCGCGTATGACACCGCACAGAGAGGTTAATCTCTCGAATAAGCCTGCTAAAGTGTGATCGTAAACACTTTTACCCGTGTCGTCCAGTAACTGTTTGGACTTTTCCAATGCCTGGGACATCGAGGAGACGATGGCAGGCCCAGCCAACGCTACAGCGTCGGGCATTCCCAGTCCACCTAAAGAAATGGGAAGCAGAGCCTGCAAGCTTGCATTAGGTGTGAGGCGTACGTTCAGGGGTACCTCCAGTGTCTTCAAGGTCCACTCGTTGAAAGTTCGTAGGTTCTTGATCAAGTCCAAACAATTGGCCTCTCTAAGCAAGTGAGTTATCCGGGCCGCCGAAAAGCACGATCTTAGTAGGTATATTCCACGATGAGATCCCAGCGATGGAAGACGGCTGGCGGCTACTTCAAGCTTTTCTCTCCACGCGTCCAGAGCCCTAGGTAGCCCCTCTCGGCAGAGAGGAACCCCGAGAAGCTCAATGTCACTCTTCTGGATTATTTTGCAACCCGGAAGAAGATGGCATAGCTCCGATATGTCCGGCGAGATCATATCCCCGGGGCCCGTGACGTAGACTTCGCATTTCCCGGTGTTTAGGGATAGACCGCTTATCCTCTCGAAGTCTCGGACTCTGTGAATATCACCGATTACCGTTGCTAGGTCACCCCCAAGCACACCGTCGTCTAGGTACCAGGCATTGAGAGGACACTGTAAGGAGTCGATCAAGTCCTTTACGCATAAGCAAAACAAGGGCGGACCTAGAGGGTCTCCTTGTTGCAGGCCGCACTGCGAAGATATAGTGTCGTGTATCATGACCAAGTGCGACGGTTGCGCGTACGCCGCATGTACCTGATGAAACATTTGCGGGGCGTAGGATTTCACCGCGTTTAGCAGATGATCTCTTCTGACACTATTAAAGACATTCCTAAAATCTAGTTTAACCAGAACGGTCGGGCCACTGCGGGTGTTTATAAATGCGCGGGAGGTGTGCTTTCCGATCTCCGTACCGCCAGTAGTTGCAAAACCCAACTGATGAGGACCAATTGCCGATAACATTTCAACTTTGTTGGCAGCGCACCCTATTTTTGACGCCAATCTTCGGAGTGTATACGAGCACGCTATAGGGCGAAGAGAGCCGTTTTTTCTTGAGAGCAAATAGTCGTGCTCCAAATATAATAGGTTGAAAGGTTGCAGGGATAGACCCCCACCGAAGAATGTCTACAACTTTAGCCAGTGCATCTGCTAGCCTGTCGGCGACAGATATTATGACCGCGTACAGGAGGTCCTGAAGAAGTCGAGGCCTAAGAAAGTCAAGACCTGCTGCAGAGCTCCTGGGGAAGGATCTCACGGCCAGGTGCACGTCGTCGCTAGAGGTAGTGGATGGCAGCATAGTCGGGGCACGAGATGGTAAGCAAAGGTCCAAGAGGGCTTGTGGATGTTTGCCTCGAAAAGATTCAAGGCTTTAGGACTGAGAAATATAACTCTATTTTTGCTCGGGACAAGTATGCAGATGAGCTATCGCTGAAAATCGTTGTGCTTATAGAATCAGCAAGGAAGAGGGAGAGTATTAGATCCAGACGAATATGTAACTTGCTGACTCTGTTATTTTTGCCACAGTTTCTAATAAATGTGGCAGAAATACACGTAAGCACTCTCTGGTTATCTATCAATGGGCGTCCGCACACCAGATCAGCATTCCCATTAAGAGACTCTCCCGGCTCAGTAAAAGCGCAAAACCGGCAGCCTGCCGACGTAACCGCGTTAACTCGGTTTTTGCTCGGAATTAAGGGGACAGGTACTTAAGTATATCACATGTATATTTTCGATGTGGCTCTTGATTTTCATATGGGCGGTCGTGAGTGGGACAACGTCACTGTGCCAGCTTACACACCTAACGATTTGGCCTGACAATACTCTACGCTGATAGGTAACGAGTTGAAACCGCATATGATGGTGCGTGTTTCGTAACCAGCACTAATATGGTCATATGTTTTATCTGATAACAAGTTACACAAAATAAAGTTGAAAAGAGAGAAAGCGGGAGTGAGAAAGAGACACTACACCTCTTTCTCTGCTAGGCACGGCTGGTTGCGTTTGGATGCCACTGTAAAAATCACTGTAAAAAGCTGTTTCGTCTTAAGAAAAATCGTGTCTAGCAAAAGAAGAATAGTCGTATTTAGATTAGATATTAAAAATTGAGATCCAAAAATGCAATTTTTTTTTATGTTTGACGTTCAATACATTGAAATTTTGCCATCACGCGCACAATACAAGCGCATTTCTTAAATACGCATTCTATGGAGATTAATAAATATAAACTAGACGCAATTGAAAGATGTGTACATCCTCTGTCAAATTTTCTCGTCTACCGGTGAAGGCTGTTTTATGAAAGAGTAGTCGACCGAGAATACAAACAACTCGCGACAATGATGGCCGTAGGCTTAACGCCTAGCGGACGATTGGCAATCCTCACCTTCCGTGGACCGTTTTCATCTGTGAGATTATTCGTACTGGCGGCGCTCTTGCTACAGTCGACGTTGGGTACGTCCTAAAGGCCTTGTGAAAATATCGCCTACAGAAAACTGACATATCTGGCTTGGCTTTCTCAGTGTTGTTGCAGTGCATCCTTTACTCCCATATGTACTAGCCTAGCGAAGTGGAGCGAAAGCCTCTGCTATATGTATGAATATATATATATATATATACTCCACGCACTCTGGGGTTTAATGGATGCTAACCGCCGAGCACTTCTAACAAGACCTTGCGAAAACAAGACTTCTCTGCAAGTGCTTGGGAACATCCATTGAGACCGCCACACAAGAGACCGAGTGACTACTGGTCTCAACAACTGCACAACACGCTTGATGAGGCACATTTTGAAAAAGCACACGAAACGCTCTTTGTACATTACTGGATTAAGGGTATGCCCTACCTATCTGGTAAGGAGTATTTAAACCACTAAAGTTGCTCGGCGTCACGAAGAGGAGTCTTATAGATCTTACCGTTTTAACGCTGCAAGGGGCTTTGAGGATATACCGCTCGCACCGAGTCCATAAAAGCGGGGGCTGCCAACAAGAACACGGACAGCTGGACCTTAACTTCACGTGATTTATATATATATAAATATTGGGTCTACAAAAAAGTTTTTTCGGTTTTTTTAATGATTCTCGAATGAAATTTTTGGTAGCCCTATATATATGTATATATATATATATAGCTAAGTGTTTTCTATTTTTTAAAACATGCCGCACCGATCTGAGTAAAAGAACAATTTTTGCTGAGGGCTCCAAACTAATTAGTTGACTCTTCTCTTCACTCAGTTTGACCGCCTTGTAGCAACTTCACTCGTTCTGTACGGTAATGTGTTAAGGACATTGTGGGTAAGCGGGCTACATAATCATAAAATAAAAAATCATACAATTAAACAATACAAGAATGCAGGCTTGGTGGCTGTGTAACACAGCGGCGAACCAAACCCCGCGAGGCTAAGAAGGAATCCAAAGTAAAGCGCTGCAATTGGATTGCCCGTGACTTGCCAATGGCCCGGCCTAAACCATCTCAAGCTAAAAGCCAACAAGATTTGAACAACGTTACGTGGCGACACCTCAAACTACATCTTCTATGGTGAGAAAAGGAAGTACGGCTGCAGCAAGAATCCAACGATGTCAACAATTTCAAGCTACGCAGAGCGTGCGCACACCAGCGTCAGTGATGGTGTGATCTGGAATATCTAATGACGTGCACACGCCGTCCGTTTTCAGCCCCTCATGAAGACAAAATTGACGGGGCGAGGTACCGTCATGTATATAAAAGGGTCATTTAATGCCGTAAGCCGCAGAGTAGGCGTTTCAACGACAGAATATATAAGGTTTACGTTTCAGCAGGATTAGGCGCCCATTTGTAAGGCCAAACAATTTCAGGCCTGGCTTGGAGTTCACGTAGTATGGCATTATCGCATTTGACGAATGGCTACACCTCGCCAAATTTAAACCTGCTTGACTATTTGCTGTGAACACGAATTTATTGAGCCAGAACCCGTATTAACTAAGGAGTATTTTAGAACGATATATATAAGTCAGATTTATTATCACACATGTTGTGTAGAAAAAGTACAGTTAAAATATATGCATATGTATACATACACACATTTGGACTTATAAAATAATATATATGTAAAAACTATGAAGCTATGACGCGAGCTTGGTTATCTAGACTAGCTAGAGACGAGACTAGGGTGCAGGAGGCAGCATGGTAATTACCGCAAGGTAGTTTACAGCGTTGACACACACAAGAGTCCGAGGGATCATGGAACCCGGATGTCGCGAACAGCACGTGGTGGAAACCATGCACGGCGAACCTAGTCACCACATGGCGGTTAGATCGGCTCGGCCCTTTCCATGCCTAGTTTTGCATTGCTCCTGTGCTATAGAAATCCGCATCAATTTCAGCAAACTTGCACTCCCACGTTTTGAGGACGTTGACGTAGTTGGAAGATGAGGGCAAGTCGAAACGTCGTCGTAGCTCCTTGACGAATAGGGGTGGTGTCCGTGAGGAGATCGACAAGTCGGTTTCGGGCTGAACGATGGAGGCCCAGGACTCGCTTGAGGTACGCTTAAGGACTGCCTTCAGATTATAAATAGCAATTTACAATAAAGATAATATTTGTGAAGTCTTTTTTTACACTGTAGTCGTTCTCCCAGAGGGCACCTTGTCAGGTTAATTCGGCATATATATATACAGTCCCTGAAAAAAATATAGGGCCACCCACTTTTGCCACATTTCACGCATTTATTATAACCACATGTGTAAAGATCACAGTGATACATGCTCACAGAGTAGCAACGAGGACTTCTATCGACATTTGGGGTCTCGGATTACTTTGAACCACGAGATTTTCACATTTGGCACAGCTGCACCGCGAAATAATGTCACTAGCAAGATGCATGCATTAACGAGTGAATTAAACGGAATAACGACATTTGGGCTCATTTAACGGCTCGACAGAAACAAAGGCAGACCTCCTACCAGAAGTTTTTCTTTGTTCAAACGATATGCTTAGGCTGGCGCCTCATGGGTGAAGAACAGGCCCATATCAAGGCTTATAAGGACATCGGCCTCTCTAAGCGCAAAATTTCCTGTCAATTGGGGCGTTGTGCCCAAGTAGTAAATAACTTTGTTCATTTAGGTAAAAAATATGCCGTAAAAAAGGAGTTCCGGGCGTCCAAATTTTATTTCGGAACGAAACAAGCTGCAATTCTGAAGAAAGCGTCGAGTTCTACGCCCTCAGCAAGGGCAATTGCGGCGGCGGCCGACGTGCAAACGAAAGTGCGAAATTGTGCAAAGCTTCCTCAGGAAGACAAACTGGCAAATTGGTCGGATATTATACAAAGTCGTCGATTGTTTTTTTAGACGGTCGTGTTTATTCGACGCGATACGGGGATATGCTAGAAGAGCAATCGGCGCATTTTAAGCTGATGGGATGGCCAGACTTCGTTTTTACACACGATAACGCCCCGATTCACACCGCCAGGCTGATTGGAAGCTGGTTCGACCAACGTCACATTGAATTCCTTCGCTAGCCTGCACTCTCATCTGATCTTAATATGATCCAGAATGTGTGGAGCTGGCTCGAACAAAAAGTTTACACGGATAAAAAACAATTTTCGAGGCTTGGGACGAGCTCTTGTAAAACGGCATCCAAAATTCATTTAACACTATACCAAACCACACTTTTGAGGTTATCTGACTTAATGGGAAGTTCACTGAGTACTATGTATAGTCCGTTAAATGAGCCTAAATGTCGTTATTCCGTTTAATTCACTCGTTAATACATGCATCTTACTAGTGACATTATCATTTTTTCGCGGTGCAGCTGTGCCAAATGTGAAAATCTCGTGGTTCAAAGTAATCCGAGACCCTAAATGTCGATAGAAGTCTTCGCTGTTACTCTGTGAGCATGTATCACTGTGATTTTAACACGATATGTTATAATAAATGCGTGAAATGTAACAAAAATGGGTGGCCCTATATTTTTTTCAGGGACTGTATATATATATATATATAACATTCCCTTATATATAACATTTATATATATATATATATATATATATATATATAACAGCGGCATGTATATATATATATATATATATATATATATATATATAACATTTATATATATAACAGCTGCATATATATATATATATACATATAACATTCCCAGCGTTTACGTTAGAGCCTGTACGGCTCACCTTGTGGGTACTACCTAACAGGTAATGCGAAAGCAACCGTTGGGTATGGCGGCAGCGAACGAACCGCCCTTCAACACGATTGGCACAACCGTTTTCTTCGTTGTCGTGTTTTTCTTCCCCCCCCCTCTCTCTCTCTCTCTCCCTGTTTATCTCAGTAACAGCAGACAGACATCAGAAGCACATAGGCAATGAATTTGAGATTTAAAGCGCCCGCAAGGTAGGAGGATAGAGGTAAAGAATGAGCCAAACGTCGGCGGTAAGGAAATAGAAAAGAGGTTATAAATACACATAACGTTTTCCCTCTCTTGCTTGCTGTCTCTATTGTTCTTTGTCTCGCTTAAACCAATATATATATATATATATATATATATATATATATATAATGTTTCTAGGACGGGTAGATGTGCACATTTCTGAGCACATGCACGTGCACCGCGGGAACTCGTTTGGCGCGTCGCAGTATCAACGCTATTCGAGGTTGTCCGTATCTTCGTTTGCTCTTTGCTTAGTCGGCCAATGCAAATGGATGCTTACGTCTACATCTGCGCATAGAACGCACAATCATATACGCTGGATGAATCGATGTCACTCAAGGTTGGCTCCTCTATCAAACTTTGTATTATGCCTTCACTTTATCGTGCAAAATGCACAACTAGACGAAATATAGGATACAGAAATGATAAGAAAGAAGACGACGCAGCAACATTAGCAATAACAACAACAACAACAGCGACCGTAGAAACAATCACAACAACGACAGTGACGACAAAAGTAACCGAAACACGAACAATAACAATAATTGCAACGATGATGGTGACGACCTGTAGGTGGGTAGCTGTCGTCATATGGGTGTCTTCAAGATCGGTCGAGAGAGCAAAGACGGACGGACATACAGAAAGATCGGTCTCTCTCTAACGTATAATGGTCGCCTGCGTAGACCATTGTTGTTGCCGCATGTATTCTCCTCGTTGTCTTCCTTTTCTTTTCGTTTGCCCTGTTTCTTTTTCTCTCCTTCTCCATAGATATATACTTATTCTGCTCGCCTTTTCGCCCCGTGACCCCATCGGCTTCGGTCGGAGTCAAGCGAGGCGTCGAGAAAGGGCACTACCGCCGACACCATTGCCGACGCCGAGGTGGAGTCGCTATAAAAGAGGGCAGGGCAGCACCTTGAGCGGCAGCGTCACTGACTCACGCCTTCGACTCGTTCGCCCGTTTGGCCTTTTTGTGCTGAACTCCAGATTCCAAACGGATACCACTGCAGGAGACTCGTCGGCAAATGTGGGCCGGTAGTGTAGGGCTAGAGCCTACCCACTAAAAACCAGTCGTCTCCCCATACCCCCATAACCGCCGCACCATACGTACCCCTGGGAACACGTATGGTGCGGCGGTTATTTGCCATCGACCTAATCGTAAGTATGTCTCTTAATGTTTCCATCGCTTGCTGCTGCTGCTGGAGCAGATATTCTTGCATTGACTTGCTCACGCTCGATTCGTCCCCAAAAAGTTTAGTATTGCTATTATTAAAACTGCTCCGCGAGATCCACACCTTACAATCGTGTGCTTGAGAAGTCCATTGCCGCAGTGACGCACAGACGCACGCGGGGCTGAAAGCCTTTTGTCAACTAAACAGGTACATTGGAAGTCATCGTGACCCACCAGGGCTTAAGAAGTGTAAGAACCCCAGGCCATTCTGTGATGTTTCGTATGTGTCTCCAGGACTGGTGCCTGAAGCACCTTCCTCTAGGGCGTCCCGCTTCTCGGTGGTGTTACGCTGTCGCTCGTTTTCCCTGTTGAGCTTAGGATCTTCCCACATAAACCTTTCCCGGCTTGAGATGTTCTGACGCCTCGTATACTTACGGCAGTGTCACTGCCGGGGGTTGCTTTTCCTCAGCCCCTAGGGTCCCGGGCTCGAGGTTCTGAAGCTTTTGTAGGCCTGCCGATATCTTAGGCGAGAGTTTTGATCTGAGGGACCTTATCGGCGATCTCCCAACCTTGTTGGCTTGGTGGTGCATGTAGGAGAAGCAGTAGAAGATGTTGCTGGATAGAAGATAGTCACATCAATAAAATGGTGGATTCTTCGCCCTGTAGTGCTGACCAGTTCACGATGCGGTGAGCATCTGCTCGGAGGACTGCCAGTTGGTCTCGGGGGAGCTTCATTCGATGGTGACAGCGTAAGAGTTGAGCGAAATGTCTTCTTGCCTACAAAAAGAAGATAATATCTTAAACGTTTGTTTAACGCGTTGAGTAAAACGCTGGGGCTGCTGTAGAAAGAGCAAAAGCGCCTAATGTTAGCCTTGTCAATTCAGGCAAACCATGGCTGCTACAAGCCCAGAGACTCAAAAAACGACAGCGACTGTTAAGTATAATGCTAGTCACTTAAAGACTGTTTATAAGTAATAACATACACATACAACTGGGTCAATACTGTTTATCAAAAAATTCCGGACTTGACTCCCCTCGAGGGGTGAGCATTGACCTTTCTTGCGTCGATGCGTAGACACCGTGCTGTATCCGTCGGGTTTTTCAGTGGCGCCAGGGTTATTCCCCGGGAGTGGATTGCAGCGAGTAGAAAGCCGGGGCTAGCCTTGTGATGGGGGGGGGGCATGGGCATCGGTCGGATGTTAGGCCGGGAACAGCCACTGCGCGCATCTTCGATTCTGAACCTCGGGCAAGCAGCCCCATTAGCCGCGTATCCCTTAACGCCACAGTTAACTAGACGGATGTAGTTCTGTAGTTTTGGTGAGGTGCCTTAGCCTTCTCGCGCCTGTGGCAGTGTGTGTTGCCTATTCTCTCAGAAATGCATAATAAAGCAAAGCGTTCCACTTGGGTGTGTCCCACTCAAAACTGCCAGAAGGTCGGCACGGTGATCCACTGCATAATGGCGCGCACAAACCGTTCCAGCTGTAACGAGGTCCCCTTTTGAGGAATTTGGCCGTTATGGAAGAAACAATATCGTTGTCTGGCCTAAAAACGATGGAATTTGACATGGTGTCCTTTACAACGTACTTTATAATTCGTCGCGAAAAGAAAAAGTGGCCTAAACTGACTTGCGCTTTTTCAGCGGACTATATCGCTTTAAAGAACGTTGTGGCCCCACACAGCAGCAGCGGTCAGCAACACGTCACCGTTAGACAGGTGCTGAACGGGAGTAACCCTGACCTGGCGGGCATTAGGGTCCACTTTAAGGCTTAGACCCCAAATTATATCTGCACACGACTTTTCTTCGTTCTTCTTTAGAAAAAAGTTGTGGTCGCTCTGCCACTCTCCACCTGTATTTGGAGTGCCGCGAGGAATCCCTCCTGTTCTATGAGGGTTGCGGCGTGTTCTAGGCCCCCGTCTGGGATAAGGCTCTTTAGATTCCGCCGCTTTATGCAGTGGTCTGTCCGCTTGTTTCTTCTTGGCAGCCTTGGCGTTAGCCCTAAGCTTGTGTGCCATGGTCTTCACCGCTACGTCCATGTTCTTTCGGTTAAGCGAAGGAGCCCGCCAAGAGCTGACTTGTGATGGGGGGCGGGCACGGCTTGAACAGACTATTAGCAGCTTTCCTCTATACTCTTTTAAGTAGCCATGTTAGTCAAATTGCTGGCTGGCTTGCCACTTCATCCGGCTAATTCCGAAGCGACAAGCGTAACATGTTTTTACTTGCCAGATAACAGTGCTCTTACAATAAAAGAAAAACACATCTTGCCGTGATTTAAACCTGGGATCTAATGAAGTTAGTTCACTGCAATTCAAGTTCAACGCCACCTTCTAGCCTGACCGCGTACGAAGGGGTTTTCCTAGACCGCTAGTCCAGTCACCCTTTAGGACTCGTTGGCAGGCGCTCAGAGACCCTGGATAACGCCGACTTATCCAGCTTCACTGAGCCTGTGGATTAATGTAATTAGTAACCTTAGTACTACTAGTACTAATGTTACTAATTACAACGTGGGCTCTGCTTACCCCTGCCGATCAGATGGGGTCGATGAATCTCTGTTTGCTGCTGCTGCTGTTACTGTTGTTGGTGCTGCAGTGACGGCGAGAGAAAGCTGCAACGACTTTCAAAAAGAGAGGAAAAAACTGAGAAAAAGGAAAGATAGGAAAACAGAGAGGAGATACATACCATATAGAGTACTGAAGAGAAAAAAGAGGAACGGAAGATAGGGAGAGTTAAAGAGAGAAAAGGATAGATCAATCGATAGAGTCTTTGAGCCAATCCCAGGACTTACTGCCGATTTGTACCGATTCGCTTGAAAAGAATGAGTACGTAGTAGCGGTGGCGCGGCGATTGCTCGTCAACGTTCTCTCTCGCTTGCGCGCTCTTCCCCCTCCCAACCCTCTCTTTCTTTCCCTTCCGCCTGCGTCTGTGTTTCTATATCGCTCTCGGTCTTCTTCTACAGACATGCAAAGGAAAGAAGCAGCGGCAGCAGTAGAAATAACACTGCAGTTACCGAACCACACAGCACAGTACAGGGAGGGGCTGCGTTCTTTCTTACCTCATCGCAATTTGGCTCGGCCTTCGGCGGCGCTGCAAAACTCGTACTGCAAAACGAATCAAACAAATGGTGCCAACCGATACTGCTCACATTCTTCCTCCAGCATTCGCTCGTGTGGGGGTGCAGAGGGGCGCTGCTGGAGTCTGCGCCGCACTGCGGAGGTCGTCGGTGACAAGACACAACGACGGCCCGCATCCTCCAGTCGATACGGCCGCCTCAACCTTCGTCGCAACCTGCGCTAATGTAAACGCTTTGGGGCATATATATATATATATATATATATATATATATATATATTGTGTACGATATATACCAACGTACGTACTGTAGCCCTGTGGCAGATGCCGATCCTGTCCCGGATCCTGCCGCTCAAGGAACACTTGTCATTGGGTGCCGCCTGCACATCGAACGAAGTCGGCGGCATCGCGGTCGTCCCCGAGGGCGTATGTGGCTATGGATCCTCTGGCACACAGTGTGCGACTGACTTGGCCCTGCCTGACTGACTGCAGCGACTACGCTGCTTCCTTCGCAGTGGGCGGCCGGCGGCCAGCTGCAATGCGTTTTATGGATCACTTAATTTACTATCGTTGCGCCCTCTCGGGACGACGGTTGAGTGAGTGCTCTACGGCCGTGCAACGTGCGTGTGCAACCTTTTATGGCCGCTCTCATACATAAAGTAAAAGCGGTAAAGTCGACGACAATCTAATAATGACGGCGGCGCCGTAGCTCAATAACAGCCGCCGAGCAACAATTGTAGCAACCTACCTCGATGACGATACCAATATTAAGCGTGGTAGTAATAGTATTTTTACTCAGTAATAAATCACGATTTATACCGCTATTCCTTGGCGACTGCGGCGGCGGCGGCAGCGGCAGCTTTGGTCCGTTCCACTACGTTACTCGGAGTATTTGAACTCGTACTCGGAGCTCTATTGTATTTGAGCAGCAAGCGAGTAGGTACGAATAGTGTACGAATAGTCATTGAGATCCACGCTACACAGAGTTATAAGGGATGATGGAGCGATTTAAACCACAGAGAGGAGGAGAGATTTTTGGCTGAGTAAGCGAGTCGCCTGTAAGAGGTTCTGGAGGCAGAGACGGCACCTATTTGCGTTAGTAGCTATTTCATTTGCATTGAAATATAATAAGTGAATCGCTTCCCCCTTCAAAAGCCGTAGGAATTGCAACCCGTATGGACCTGGAAAGAGGGGCAATACAAACGTATTAAAGGATACTACTGGCCAACTATTAATAGCAAGCCTACGTTAAGGAGGAACGAGTGGTTATACTGGTTTTGGCAAGACTGCGGCAGGCATACTCGACAATTATACTTAAACAATTTAGACAATACAAACTTAGACAATTATACATAAACGACAATTATACAATACTCGACAACAAACTCGACAATACAAACAAAGCTTATGGCGGGCTAAAGTTGCACTACATGTCAATTAGTCTGAAACGGACACGGCAGGGGACGACGCACAGTCTAGATAGTAAAGTGAGAGTACGATGGAGTCAATGGGCAACGAGCTTAATGTAATAGCGACCACAATGGCGCACCAATACACCAATCGCCCCACTGAACTATTCTGGGGCAATGGATGTTTAAAGTTGCCTACAGAACACTCAGGTGTGCTTGCCTAATGGCTGAGAAAGGTTTCGGATGTGTATGATACATATGAGTCGCCGACAACAAACAGCAATTAGTGCTGGATTTAAAACAACTACAAGAAGGATGTGCAGAGCACAACCAGCAGACAATATGAGCGGAGGTCGATGTGCAAATATATTACCGCTATGAGAAAGGGATACTCTTGCTAAATTTTGGGGTCCTGCGTAGTATCAGAAAATCGATCATTTAGTTATGGTTATTAATTGGGTGCTCGGTGTAGCTTGATGTAGTGGCTGTCGGATAGTAAAGAGCAAGCAGTATTGCACTAAATCAACCTTATTTAACCCTTTAAACACAAATGTTAGAGTAAGTAAAAACATTTCAACACTATATTATTTTTCTTTTGCTTGTATTTCTATCCACTGAGGTTGGCCTGGGTCGTAGCGTACGTGTATTGAAGAAATTTTTGTAGACTCACCTACTACCGTCCGGTCTGGCAATCTTCACAAGCTCAATACTTACATATATTGTTCATGATGCAGAACATGTTCCGCTGGCGCCCCGGGCTAAGGTGGTGGTCCCAAGAGATTGTCATTGACATTCTATATAGATCTGACCTACTGTTTGAACAGCAAAATTAGGTCGTGATGCGACAACTTTTCAAGTGCCGACGTGTGTAAGCACACGTCTTCGATATTCGCTCCAATGAGTCAACGGGACACAGCACCACAAGCTATGGCTAGGTCTGATCATATAACCGGATTGCTTGCTTGGTGTGTGGCCTAATGAGCGCAGGCCCAAGCTGATCGCACCCACTCTATCTAATGCAAGCAATGTCCCAACACCACTATCATAATGCTGAGTGACTCGTATCACACCCCCTGTATATGATAACGGTGACTTCACATTGTGATAAAATGAACTCTCTGAATCGGGTGCGATAAATGGTGTTTGTATTTGAATGCGATGTTAGAATTTTGGTCTTTCAGAGCTGCGGCTTATTTGCTTCAATAGAACGCCGCGAAACAAAAAAACGCTTCTGTGATGAGTTCGCAGTTGACACGTGGTCGTAGGTGATAAGCAGTCCCAATAAGTAAGGTGGCTGTTGTCGTTGCCGTACGTTCGTTGGGCGTACAGGTCGATAAAATCATATCCATGTTGTTGGCTTTTCTTTTTCCACTGCTACAAGCGATGTGATTAATATGGGCAAGCATTATCAAGCAGAGTCTGCTTGGATCGATTAGGTGTCGCACCATGATCAAAACCGCTTTGTCGTTGGGCGTCAAAGTAACCGACATGTGGCCACACATGTCGATCGAGTGCATTAGCCTACAAATACACGATGATGACGATTGCAAATCATCCTCACTTAGGATTTTTCTGCCTACACCACAGCTTTGCCTAAAGCTCTAACGTCGGATAGAGGTCATATAAAAAAACTGGCGCTCTCCGTGCGACATCATATCAGCAAAATAACGTTAACGGCGGCATTTGTTGACGGCTTACGGACGTCAACAGAGCGCTGCCAGCTTTGGGAGAATTCATTTCTGTGGTGAAAGAACGGGGTTCTCTTCAAAAGCCGGAATGGAAGGATCTACAACCTAGGCAGTGTGTAACCTGCAGCCGACTACAACAGGACACTCACAGCTCGCAATTTGCGCTACGCTTTGAGGACCTAAACATTCTTGAAGGCCAATGCTTACTGGAAATGGCTACTATCGACCACTAGATGCACACAAGGTCAAATGTGTGAATAAAGTTAACAACCTGTTTACCAAATGAATAAAGCTAACTACATGTTAACAAAATGTATGAATAAAATTAACTACATGTTAACCAAGTGTATGAGCAACGTTAACTATATGTTAACCAAATGTATGAGCAACGTTAACGAAATGTATGAGCAACGTTGACTACATGTAACATATTGTATACATAAACACAGAACTATTCATCCGTTCAACGTTTTTCGCCCACCGATGTCGGTCACGAATTTTGTGCTCTGCGTGCTAGGTTGAAAGTTTCTCCTATTTTATCAGTGGTTTTGTGTGCATTCATATGCGCACCTGTTCAGAAATGATGGAGTTTTTCTGAGCTTATTGCCCGGACAGACACACAAACCATGTTCAACTGCTACCCAGCTGCAACGTCGGCGGAGACACTGCAATTTTCGTGTAACTCATTCGGCTGCGGATTATTCTTCCTAGTTTACGTCCCGCCTCCTGCCTACTGCACTATCGTTAGTCTGTTCGAAGTACTGACTGAAAGCCTACTTCTAAATAACGTTGATCTCGTAAATCTATTCGAAGCCTAATTCGATGCATCGACATGTGACGTGGAATTGACACTGGGAAACGTTTTTAATGTTTTTAGATTAGAGGATAGATCTACAAGAGGCGCAATGAGTCTGTGCTTAGTTAGTGCAATTTAACTTAAATTTGGTGTTGCCGGAACACATTGCAATTGATATCCTAGCAACACAAGCCAGACTTCGTTTCGTTTGCGGAGATGTCACAAATTCAGAAAACTCTGCCGCTTGTAACGATCGTGTTTGCGACGTGTGAAATGTAATAAACTATTTCTGCGATGCTGACACCCCTGTGGAACCTGTTGGTGACGACAGGTTGCCCAACGTTGACTGGTCAACTGCCACTCTGTCGGATTCTGATACGAAAGGATCCTTTTTTGTGTATTCTTCTTTCTATCATAGCCTTTTTACATTTGTTATAATGCCGACACATAATGCTCGATTAACACGTGACCTCGTACTTACCACTGATCCACACTTATAACTATGTACACCCCATCCTTTGACGCGGCTCGACCCAGACGTGAGATTCTGGGCTACAACTGTCTGTTAGCATCTGACGTCCCTACTCCCAGTAAAATGTTTTTTCTATTCATGTTTATTATACTCAAATTAAGTATAATATACAGTTCAAAAAAGCCTCTTCATATTGCTTTATTTTCTTTATGTTTTCGGCGATAGATAGTGCAACGATTTTTGGTCCAGTGCTGTGCATTCCACTGCATAGTACTTGGCACACCTCTGCAGGTAGAACCGGCAGGTGCATAACTCATACCCCTCGTGAAAGGCTGCGTTTGAACATACCAGGTAGTGATTCGCACATCTCAGACCAATATTTTCCATCACCTGAAGCAATACCTCGCCTTTATAATCGTTGGCCCCACAATCGATTCATTGATAGCATTGAAATCACCGCCGATATGGTTAGATGGAACCCTGAAAGTCTAAAGCTCATTGTCTCAGCAACCTTCGCGGAATCAAATGTGGGTAGAAAATAGAGTAAGACAGCCAGCTGGTAAAACCCGCGTTTCATTAATATACAGTTCGTCCCGCTGTAATGTCTCTGTGAGGAGTGCAATGTCAACCAACTTAAACATGTCATCACGTGCAAGATCCGTTGTCCCCATAACTCCCTCACGATTTCAGAGAAGCACTCGTACGGTACGCTTGCAGTTTTAAAACTGGTCAGTCACTTAAGGGGACTTGGACCGCTGGTGGATTCTGGACTACATCGAACGTCGTATTGCCGCTGATTTCCCCTCACATATGCTCGCCGTATTAAAAAGAACGAAACAGTATAGAGTGCTAACTGAGCTTAAATTTATTTAAAAAATGCTCGTGTTTTTTGGTCGTTGTGTCTATTATCGACAAGAGAGACACAAATACTTATGAAAAGGTTAACTTTTTAGCCAGCCAGTTTGCATCTCTACGTCGTGATCCGACTCGCGATAACCCGTGAGCGGCTTTTTACATATAAGAGGGGTGCATCCCAACTCTTCACCGCCCGGCGACTTGGACTCGCCAGTAGCGTTTATAATTTACAATTTTACGATCGAAAATTTAGTAACGAAGCTAATGCCGAATGAATTTAATTTTATTAACACAAAGAAGAAACCGTCTGTTTTCTATAGAAAAGCGCTCCATTCATTGTTCATCATTCAGTATGCATGCTTTGACGATTAATTGTTTTTTTTATTTGCTTATCGCTTATTTGCGGAATCGGTGTCTTTGCGTGACAATAGATTGTGATCTCGGTCACTTATGCCCTGCATCCTCCGGGGTACTCCAAGGTCAGTGTGCGTCTCCTTTGTTGTATGCAATGTCTATATTTGATATTGGTCTAAATGTACCCCCCTATGTGAAACACCTTAACGACGCAAGTTTATACTAAACGATACTGCAGAATTAAAAACCAAGGTGATCACATAAAGCTTTACTAAGCTGTGAAAGATGCTAGGCGCCGGTATGCGAAAATGGATTGCTTTTATCTACGCATAAATATGGTCTTAACGTCTGCATATTTAGCTTGTGACTAAGTAATTGATGGAGTCACACTACCTACATCAAATTAAACTTGCAACGATGGTGTTCAAGCGTCTGCTGAGCTTTATCTCGGCTTTCGTGTAACACAAGCTGTCAAATCTTATCAAGTTCTAGTTAAACCTTCTAGGAAAAAGATGTTTCGTCTAGTCAAACGCAGTTGCACGCACTTGTTACATAAACAATATGTTTGCTTGACGTATGTTAAGGTGGATACAGGAGAAAGGTTTCTAAGCTGTTGACTTGTCAAACACGTTCACCTTGCTCATTTCGTCTACCGTATTGTGTACAAAACAACAATTTTCAGCAATTAAAGACGATTTATATTCTATTTTAAACCTTAGGGGGTGCATATTATAAGCAGATCGCGATAGCACATCGCATTGCATACAGTTAATTCAAGGTGCTAGTATACCCGAGTAAGACTAAAGCCATTGACACAATAACATTATCTAGACATGTATGCCTAGTTCTGGTTGACTTTTCGTTATTTTCCAAGCTGGTTGCCATTTTGTTTGATGACGCTCGTCTGCTGAATATACGGGCAATACTTGCGGAGAAGCATTGCGTTTTTGTTATTTAGACGAGCTGCTATTGTTTCCGAGTTACTTAGTACGACATACTACTCGATAGAGAAAACAAACGGACCCACGTCCTCTACCTCGCATATAATGCTAGTTAGCCTTATGCCTACCCCGTACACCGTTCAAGCAGCGACGACGCTCGGGTTCACTTAAGAAGCGGCCAACCCACAGCTTCACCACGTTACGTCTTCATTGCGCTAAAGCTAGCCTGTGACAGCCGTATTTACGTGTGGCAGCCGTATATCGGGGGGTTTGAGCCTGATCGTTTGACAACGTACGCCAATTGCGTGCACTTAAGAGATCTTGTGATCGTCTAATCCAGGACGAGCAGCCTTTACCGGTTCAGGTATATGAACTGCATTTGCGATGCGTCAAACGAGCGAAACCACAACTGGGGCAGCAATATAATGGTGTAGGATTCGGGACTTTTCAACGAATAAGCACAAGTACAATAAAACCTAGCAACTAGACTGGCGTTTCGCTTGCCTTATATAAAACCCGCCGAGAAAACGAATCCTGCAAAACAAATTCGTTAGAGGCTTCTATGCAATGAAGCAAATGTGCGTTTGCTGCCGTGCGTTGAAAGCAGAAATGACACCAAAATCTAGAACAAACGACGAATGTCCTATTTAAATGTGCATGTCAACTAAGACAATCCAAATTTAGACAGGACTCCGAGAAATTAATATCCATCTTGAAACGGATGTACGATGAACATCGGCATACCGGCAGTATCCATTCGGAGGAACAGGTGCCAGGAGAGCAGAAACGCTACGAAAATCTGCCCGTTTACTTAACGTTTGACTGACGACAGCGTGAAGTCCACCTGAAGTAGTCATGAAGGCTAACTGCAGGCGCTGTTCTCTAGAGCAGCAGAACACTTTTAAAAAACAACATTTTCAAACAAATTCATTATCATAAACTAGATAACACTGCAACGGGTGTAATTGGGTTAATTGTGTTGGCTGTAATCGGACCGAATTTATGTTAGTCGAGGTTGTTTTAGTAATTGGCCTTTACAAGTTGGAGCAGTTAATCTCGTAATTAAATCCTACTCTCACGATCACGTAGTCTATATATATAAAATTTTTGGTGGTCATTTTTTGTAACGCATAACGCACCAGAGTGCTTATCATACGGCAGCTACGGCAGTTGCCAGTACGCGACTCGCACCGATGCTGGATATCTAAATCAATGTAATTCTATTTATCTATTTCGCCATAGTATGTGTTTGTAATTCCATATTATTAGAAGCATACCTTTTCTATTGTATATATATATATATATATATATATATATGGGACGCCTACCGAAGCGGCTTGCTTGTAAAGGCAGCGTGCTGCCATCTGGTGGCTTTCATCGAAAGTTGCTTGGCGTCGTCAACTGAGCCGGCTGAAGCTCTCCAATCTATTACTACGACTACTACAACCACCACTACCACCACTGTTACTAGCTAGAGTCACGGCTATAGCCAGTGACTCTGACTGAGTTCTTCTTCGCCGGGCGATCTTGCCGAAATTCAGTCGTCAGCAGCAGCAGCAGCATCAGCTGCCCAGCCAGTCAATCAACCAGCCAGGGCAAAGGAGAAGACATTGTAGTCACTTGCTATTGTTTCATCCTTGTTACTATTGTTGTCGTTGTTGTTGTCGTCGTCGTGGATGTGCCGTATTGCATGCAGTACAGTCAGGTTGAGTATAACGAGGCGAAAGCACTAATCTAATCGAGTGAGCCAGCGAATAAAGAAATATTTCTAATTAAATAGTTGACCAATTGACGATTGGCACGGCTGGCTAAACGCCGCATAATCAATGCACGTCCCGATCGATCGCACATAGTGGGTTAAAGGAGGTTTTCGGAATTCAATTGAGGCTGAAGTCGCCGCGTACAGTACCATTCGAAGGCTTTGTCTCGGAATGGGAAAATAATGTTAGATATAGTTGGAGATCCGGATATTTTTAATGCCTCACACCTTTGGTCTGGTCTTGCATGTGACATTCGTTACGTCTATACCAGATACATAGTTCATGGCTATCATCACCTGGCCTGTTCGAATACGAACTTCCACGATGAGTACACAAAGTGCACCTTTCGACTGTGCTGTCAAGCGTGTACAAAGTATCCCTGCGTCTGCCTGCATGGCCCTTACGGAGAAATCACTGCACTACCTCTCTCGAATGACAGGTAAATAGCAGCTGACAGTAGTATAAGAATCCATGTTATATGCACACTAAATATAAGTAAACTAGATGTGATGGTTAATAGACGTAGCGGCATAGTTTACGGGTTTAGGTGCGCTAGTGCGCTAGTTATGGTTACCATTAATCGGGGTGTCAAAGGCGCTAAAGGTTTTATGTCTTTTAAATTATAAACCACAATATGTTAATGAAATTCTTGTGAGCGATGCTCATTGAGAATAGATTATAAACCACACCGCTGAAAGACAGCGACCATGCTGCTGCTGCCGCAAGGGCTGTTGGGGAAACCGTGGATATCTTAACATGTCTGGCTCGTAGCGTTCTCTTGAAATTATGCCAATTAAGCCAAGGCAGCAGGTATCCCAGGCAACGGTACCCCTAGATTGACTAGACCCGGGGCATTAACTTGTTTGTCCAGACTCAGTGCGCAGACACCTATGCAGACAGGAATGCTGCTTTAGGGGATTTACACATCTGCTCAACCATTTGTTTGCGAGGGAGGGGCCCGCAGTACGCACAATTTGCGCGAATCGCGGGGAGACACACTGGAAAAAGTGTCATTTTACCCCTGCAAACGGACGAAGGGTCACATATTATGAACAACTTACATAAAAATGTTTTTACTTATAGGTTAAACCGAGCTTTGCAAAGTCGTGTGCAGATTAGACGAAACTGCCGAACTAATAATGCCACGCAATTCCGAACCTGGAGAGCTAGATCGGTGAGGAATCCGGGTTTAGTGGGTTTGTGAGTAGCCCCGTAGTGTACACTGTTAGCGGGCTGCGACGCATGTGCATCATGAATTCCCGAAACCCCCCGTTTATAATGGAAGCGGCGATGTGTACCTGCGAACAAAATTTCTGTCTGCTTTTTTGTTCCTCACTCCGTGAGGCTTTCACGCTACATAGGAGGTAGTGATTGTTAGCTTTAAACGTCGTTCGAGGAAAACCAAGATCAAACAAATGCCATACAAGTCCGAGTCTGGAGGTATAGGGAATTATCTTGGTTTAGTGGATTTGTGACTGTCACAACTGAGAGTGAGGCATAAACGCCCTGCACATAGAGATTCAAGTGGAGCGGCTAATGAGTCTCTAAGTCGACAGGCTTATTGATTTTTTTCTGGTCCTTTGTCGTATGTGCTTCCGCAATTATCAATAAATCATATTTAATGCAAGAAACTAGAAACCGAATAGACATCGAGTAGAATCAATAAAGATACACGAGATGAAACACCACCGCACCCCAATATATCGCTAGGCACAAACATACTTGCCTGTATTTATCTCTCTCTCGTTCTATCAGTATATATATTTTATATATATATATATATATATATATATATATATATATATATGGAGAGAGAGAGAGCAAAATCCGACATAATTATTCGGTTGTCCTAGACGGGCATGGCGTACTAGCAGAATATTAGGAGTGAAATGCTACAGCTGTACTCTAGACGAACGTTTTCGCTGGTGATCACAACGATGATAATGATGTCCTGTCTGCGCTTACCTGTTGCGGTTTTCCCTCTCATTATGTCCTGTATGCCCTTGATCTCGTCTTGATCCGGCTTCGGTCGGCCAGCTGAGCTTCAGTTCTTGCTTTAGCTGGGTTGGGGCTGCTCTTTCTCTCCTTGAGATCAAGCTAATATGGTTCGTCATAGCATCAACTATAATAGCGACAGACACAACAATAACAAGGACAGCAACGATAGCCGGAACGAAAATAACAACGGTAACAATGTCAAAAGCAGCAGCAACGGTGGCAACAGCAACGACAATAACAATATCAAAAGCGGCAGCAACGGTGGCAACAGCAACGACAATAACAATAATAGCGACAACAACAACGACAATAACAACAACAACAACTACAACGACAACAGCAACAAAAACAACAACAACAACAACAAAGCAGCAACGACGATAACAATAATAGCGGCAACAACCACAACAACAACAACAACGACGACAACAACAACCAAAACAACAACAGCAACAACAACAATGACAACAACAATAGTGACCAACGTCTACACAGCGGGCTTTACTTTTTCCCGTTCGCCAATAATTAGACAGCTGATGGAAGATACCAGGCGTACCATGCGGTGATGAATATTTCTGCCCGTATCACCTATCCATCTGTCTATCTGCCTATTGGTTAGTAGAAGAGTTACGCGCTCTGCCACTGCCATAAACATGTATATATATATATATATATATATATATATATATATATATATATATATATATCTATCTTTGCAAGCACATACATTAAATTTAGCAATATGGATTTTAATTCATATATATATATATATATATATATATATATGAATTAATGAAAAGCTTATACACACATAATCTCGTGTGTGGCTGTGCCTATCCGTTGGGCCGTGCATCAATGGGAGACAGGTCGTGTAGAAACGACATGGCTGCCGGAACCGTTATATGTGTCAACGCTGATGAACAAAGGACGCCGGTCTCGAACTATTCTGGCATGTTCTGTCCTAGCCAACAACGAGAGACAGAGAGAGAGAGATGCAAAGCGATATATATATATATATATATATATATATAAAGAGAGAGAAAGAAGGGGGAGGGAGAGAGGGCGGTGGGATGAGGTAAAAGATGAATATGGAGGCACAGATGGTCTTGGGGTTTGCCGGTTTTACAGAGAGGAGGCCGGCTGGCCAGCCTCCCTGCGCGGCCTGGGGGGATGGAGATATCGCACAAAGGGAGCTGGGGTTCGCACCCGACAAGTCATCTCGCGTAGTTCTGCGTAGATCGTACAACACGGTGTCGGCGATGGCGACAACATCAACGACGACGAAGATCAAAAACAGCTAGAGCAAAACGGAGTCAAAGTCTTTTCCCGTGGGAGGACACGGGAAGAGTATGTGAGAGAGAAAGAGACAGTAAAGGGAGCTCGGGCAGTAGCGTTCGTGTGAAGTATTAGTCTATATATGTATATAGCAGGAGAGTATGAAGGGTTTTTATTTTTCCATCAAATCAGACTGCGGCGCCTATTATCTCTTTAATAGTATCATGCTGATGGTGGTGTCTTTGATTGTAAGCATTGTGATGCACACGACTGATTAGCCGCTACGAACCCAAATTCCTACACTAAAAAGTATTTGCCCGCCGCCGCCGCCGTCGTCAACAGAAGAAAGTACTGAACGAGTACAGAAGTCCGTACAAAAGTGATCGTGAAACGACTCAACAAAACATGATAGACGAAGTCGAGAGGGAAGCTGTTAGCGCTCTGAAGTTGTGTAGCTGGCGATGGCAATAATATTAATAATAACAATCATAATTTTTAAGTTTAATTGGAAAATAAATGCTAGGGTCGAGCAAAATGGTTACGTGGTAACTCAGCTTGCCGTTTTTGAACCTAAAATAATAATAATAATAATAATAATAATAATAATAATAATAAAAACACGATAAATAACTTGCAAAAAAAAAAAAAATAATAATAATAATAATAATAATAATAATAATAATAATAATAATAATGAGAAGACGAAGAAGAATAATAATAGCGCGGTCGTGATGGTTTAATGGCGGCAGACAATCAAGATAGCGAGACAATTGCTGTTGCTGTCGTCTGTCCGTAATGCTGATGGGACCGATAGCGGCTCGGTAATTGTTGTAGTATTGCACACTCATTAGTAGTTAGCCTAGATACTAGTAGAAAGTAACCGTAGTAGTATTAGTAATAGTTACTCGTGGTAGAAGCAGCAGCAGCGGCAACGGCATCGGCAGCACCAGCAGGAACAATAAACGTAATCATAGTCGCAAAAATTATTCGTGCTTGAGAAAAATATAGTAATAGTGGTAACATTAATGTCGGCTATAAGCACTGAGCGCGTATGAGCTAGAAACTACACTCGGGGAGTATCGTTGAGTGTGGGGGGAAGCGTTGTCAGAGCAGAGACGTCCACGTGTACCGCGTGTACTTCTGTCTGCCTGTCTCTGTCGGCCTGCATATTTTGCTATGCAAAGACTAATGCTGGAAGTGCGGCCCGGAACGATAGGTTGTGTATTGTATATACATGTTTTCCTTCAAGTCTACTGCAAAATCGTGGGGCATTGCCATGTCTAGTGTAGGCGTCATACGGCACGCTAAGGTGATACTAATAATAATAATAATAATAATAATAACAACAATAATTAGAACTTTATGCGAAGCTGATTCACTGATTGCTGTTTTTACTGCTGTTGTTGTAGTCGCCAGAACTGTTATTTCTGGCTTTATGGCTTTGTAAAACTTGAAGCGGAATTTGCGAATGTGAGGACAGCGAACGGCCACATTAGTCCATACAGAGCGATGGACCGACTGGGCAGCGGATTCACCGAATTACCTTCAAGCTATGAATGCCTCAACCCCGTACCAGAACGATGACATTCACAGCAACAACAATGCCATCGACAACAACAACGACCATGACAAACACAACAACAAAAACAATGACAACAACAGCAACAACGCCCATGACAACAATAACGAAAGCAACAAAAACAACAACTGCACGACGTAGCAACAACGCCAGGGCGCGCTGTTGCACAAACATCATCCTTAAAAGCCTAAAACTTGCTATTAGCATACCGTCACCGACGCCGTATTTGGCATTTAGTAGTAGAAAATACGTAGGATAGCTGCAGACCACGTAGGGGTATATTGCGAGTGGTTGCAATGGAGCGAAGCCAGGGGTTCACCAGTCATCTGGCATTAGCGGGCTACTAACAACAACAACAACAACAACAACAACAGCAGCAATACCGATAGCAACAGCAGCAGCAGCAACAACAGCGACGGTAGCAGTAGCAATAACAACAACAAAATCTACAGTAATACAATGGAACACGCTTTAAGTATGCAAACAGACACACGATATTTAGACGACGGACGTAAGAGAACTAAGCTAATAAGATTGTTTAGTATAGCTTAGCGGTTGACTCCATACTATATAGTTAGACAGTAAATAATTAGGAGAGAAATAGAAATGGAGGGTGGGGGATAAATAGGGAAAGAATAGAAGCTAGAAATGGCAAACGCAAGAGAGGAGGAACGAGTAGAGATAACAACAAGGGAAGGAGAGAGCTGAAATGAGAACTGGGGAATCCGTTCGTCCATATGTCGCTCACATCAGGTTACTGGTGGGGTTATTAGCGGATGTTTCTGATGGCGGAGTAGCGGACACCCTCCCTAATGCTGACGACGCGGTTGCCGCTGCCGCCGCTGGCCGAAACGGTCTTTTTTGCGGACACGCGTTGGTCACAGCCATAGTACATAGTCCTCTATCGATATTATCGCTCATTCGTCCTCTGTCCTTCTCGATCTATTTTTCTCTCTCTTCATATATATATGTATATCCATACCTCTCCCTATATATCTCTACGCGTGGTATTACTGCGTGGCTTTGCCTGATTGCTTCTGCCCGTCAGCGCTACCACACACAACCACACCCCTGAGCACGCTTCAGGTTACCCCAATTTGTGAATGTATGCATATATATATATATATATATATATATAGATGTGCACGATTGCCTGGTGAGTACCACTACGGTCGTCTGTTGGCGTGTTTCCTCGCTAAGCGGATTTAAAGTTTTTCGATTGAATGAATGGATAATGACATCTCGACTGTCTAGTACGAGGTCGTCGATGAGCTTGGTGAACCGCGTTGACTCACCAGGCGCGCTGTCGGAGCCTCCATTTCTGACAAATATGTGTGACAGCTTCATGTCAAAGTTTTTGGCTCGCGCATTTGGCAAATCATCGCGTTTTGAATGGTCCGTCTACAATCGAACGCGTTCCCTACCCCGTCGCTAGATAGTTCAATCGATGTTTTGTTCTACCCCAATTTACTCGTCTTCTTCGTCGTCGTCGTCGTCTCTCTCTCTCTCGCTGCATTACTCCCTCCATTTTTGTGAAATAATTGAATTCAATTTAAAACGTATCTTATTGGTATCGTGACACTGCAAGTAGACATCACCACATTTGAACTTAATATATATATATATATACATTAAGCTGTTGCCCGGCCTTGGGCCCCGAGTGCGACACCGTATATGCATGTGGCGGCCTGATCTAGGTTGACATGTGTATTTAGGTATACATGCCAAGCGAATAGTAAATCCATCTTTGCGCATTTTTCAATCAAAGTTGATAGGAAATTGCAACCTCAGGCACATTTCTGACACCGCCCCGTGCCATCGGCCACGAGCTGGGGGTCTGAGCTGGTTGCTTCGAGCCCAAAGAAAGACTCGATCTCTTCTACTCTGTACAACTTTCGTTGCTATGAGGCTACATAGGCTACAGCCGTCCTCGGCGCCTGCCAAAGACACAATGTGGTCGACGCCTACGCATTTGTCGACAGGCCCAATATCCGACAGATTCAAGCAAGGTATGTTACGCATAGGGTGGCTACGGTGCCCAAAATGTTCATTGTAGTGGCCAAAGCATTTTAAAGCCGTTAAAGTGCTTGCTGCTGTCGTCAACTGGTTGGTTGTCCGCCATGTTACCTTACGCCTCCGGCTAGGCAAACATTCGTAGCGCAGAGCCTTGGATTCCTAGATTCTATCACGGACAAGTTCTTGCCCTCTTGGTCGGTCCGAAAAGTAAGGAACAACTCGAACGGAGACGGAGATGCCAATATTTGCCGCATCTTCTTTGATTGGTGGGGCAGAAGGCTAAGGGCAATTAATCTCACTTCGTATGGCTGGTGCCCACGGGTGTGGCGTAGCCGACATCACTTTTCGCACATAACTGATAATTGGGTTCTCCTAATGTATCATTTATCTTCGTCTTTTTCTCGTTCTTTTCCTGGCCTTCTTTTTCTCCTCCTCCATCTTTTGCCGCGTGTTTCCTGTAACCTTCAAGACGACTGGCCGATTTGTATGACCGTACAGCTCGACGAAACAGAACTGTTATTGTTTAAGGTTTATGGTAACCTTACGATCAACATCAGGTGTCTACATACAGAACAGAGCAATACTTCCAACATTAGTAAACTTTTAAATTCCAAAAGTTGTTTATGTTAGCTCTGTTATTTCAGTGGCAATCGTTTGCTTATCGGTTTCCCCTTCGGGTGCGCTTCTAACGTTTCTTCTTCAGCACGTGATTCAACTTTGGTAATTCTCCATTAAACCCACGGAGAGCTAGCGCAGTTTCTGCTATAGGCGGTTGTTATCTTTATATTTCGTGTAGGTTGAAATTCTATGAAACTCCTGCAGGACCATTTTCTCTCTCTCTCTCTCGCGCGCGCGCGTAGCGCCAGGCAAGTATGCAGAGTTCTACTACGCCGAGACCTACTCTACGCCGTTTAGTTTATACAAAGTGTTGTTTCCTGTCAGCTACGCATGTCTCGGTGCGCGTAATGGGTTCGCGTATGCGGCCGCCATCTCACAGACACTCCTTTGATGATCGGTGTGCGTAGCGCCGACAACGAGCGGCCTACGCTGCCACCACGAAGCGTTTCAGGGAAACATGGCACATAAATGGGGCCATAAAATGGAGGTTACGCTCTCCAGGCTCTACTAGCTCTGTAGCTTCTATCACCAAAATAAGCGCTTGGATGGTCATCAGCCTAAACGACGTGTCGCTTGGCACACATGTAACCCACTGCGCACTACTGAGCGGGGTGGGTCCTGCTCACGGATATCATTACGGACGAATGTCACATCATCTCACGACATCGTGTTTATATGCGATTCGGAGATTATGTAGACTAATCGACTAGTCTTACGAAGCAAATAACAGCTGTGCAGCATGGCGACGAGTGTCATTAGGAAATGTTACTTCAAGACTAAAGTACTAGTTTTTGATAAAAATAGAGAATATCTCCTGAATGCGCAATAAAACGAAGTCGTATGAAGCTATCGGGTAGTGAGGTAGTGGAGAACGTGACCGGTGACTCTGATTTTAGGAGTTGAAAGTTCTATCATGGCGCGCAACAGACTCTCTTATTGGAGAAGTCTCTCGAGGATGATCAGCTTTGGGCTAAGATAATTGTAAATGAATGAGATAACAAAATAAACTTCGTTTGCTTGCTCTGGCTTTTAAATAAAATGTGGTGATGGCAATCTTCTGCCAGTGCTGAACATGTGATCATCAGTGTGTTTTAGGTCGCAAAGTACACCTTTTAATCGTCAAATATGTTACAGAAATCTGGATTTTTATGTGCCAATTTGGTCATTCGCCATGCAAACTCACAATTGATATATTCCGTGCTAGCCACTGGTTTAGAACGCTGACTCCGTAAATATTCGGTTTTGAGTACATTTGTTACGTTTAGAGAGTACAAGCAACTAGAGACTCATAAACACGTTGGTGTTTTTAGGACAAAACAGTTAAAAATAGCGTTTTCCGGTTAAGATTAACCCTTAATTAGTTCGGTAATGTGATGACTAGGTTCGCGTCTAGAGTTCGGCAGTGGTGCTGTGCAATTTATAATCATTGTCAACTATGCCGTGCTCTCGGATAACGCTTTTGGTAGCATATCGCTCTCGGTGCACGACCGGGGGTGCTGTTACCAGGAGACTGCGGCATGACGTTGGACTCTTAAAGAAGAATAGTCAGCAGAGGTTTACCGCATTCACCTTTGACGAAATACAGCTGCTTATGTCTAGCTATATGTAGCAGTCGGGAAAGGCCCCAAAGCTGCGGTACTCTAGATAAAACGGGATACGGGTTACTAAGCCCCTCATCATTCTTTATTTTAAAGCGTCGATCGCTTTAAAGATAAAGAATGTGGGCTAAAAGAACTTTGACCGTAGCGTACTGCAGTTTGATTGATAAAAATTTAGCCTGCAGATCTGCAGTCTAAATTTTTATCAAATGCATCCCGTTGGCCAGAATAGACACTGAGAAACATTTTGTTACGCATTTATAAATATTTCCCAATTCTGCGTTATCCTTTAAAGAGTTACGCTTTTATTAATCTGAGCGTTACCTGTGGCTTTGGTTTAGTTTTTAAACTAGCTTTAAATATGTTTTCAAAGTTTTTTTAAGGAACGAAGCATTGCTTCTACGACATTTTTCATCTTTTAAATTAAGGTGTTTCATTTTTATAAAAAAAACCTACACAATTGCTTTTAAGCTCACAAAAACTATTTATATATATATATATATATATATATATATATATATATATATATATATATAATTTTAATTTTTTTAGTTTTAGTTTGGAAAATTAAGTGTTAAATTTTTTTTCATTTTGTTGGATAAATACTTTTATCCTAGGTAGAAAGGGGACGGGAGATAGTCTAAAACGACCTTCAAAGGTTGATTCTATATTCAGTCAAAATAAGTTTTTAACAATCTTCTCAATTAAAAAAAATTCAATCACTAACTGCTAGGCCATATATATATATATATATATATATATATATATATATATATTTTATGAAACGTGGCCTTGGGGCTAGTGCGTTTGTCATGATATTCATCTACAGGGGTGTCGCCGGTTGGATCTGTTGTTGATCAAATTGCCTTGAAGCGATGCTTATTGAGAATATATAATAAACCATACCGCTGAGAGTCAACGACCATGCTACTACCACTACTACTACTACTACTAAAATGACTGTTGGGGAAACTCTAGATATCTCAACGTGTCCGCTCATGCTGCCGCTCTAGGCGTTTCTGATATGGAACTATAACATGTGTTTTAGGTAAAAATGGCCAGCGAGTAATAAATCTATCCATACATGTATATGGATGTATATATGTATATATATATATGAGCCCATCCTGCGCTTCGTGGTCGTTGTCATTACCAGCCATCGCGGTTGCTAAAGCCGGCGCAAACGCAGCTGGCCCGACCACCACATACAGGCCTGTCGCACTTTTGACACACCATTCGAATACGACGCATCGTTCGCTTCTTATCACGGCGACTCCAACGGAAGCAGAGCGATTTTTTGCCGGGTGGTCTTATTTCATAGTTGTTGGCGCAGGCTGGTTTCCTTCTTTCCTTTCATCGGCCGGTCTCGCCGATTCCAACCCAAGCCGGCCTTCCACGGCCTTCGATCCAGGAAATTCGTCAGAACGCCCCCGTCTCTTTTCAACGACGCTCGCACCCCCCACAGCGATGCACGGGCCTAAGTCGGGCCTAGCCTTGCCCCCGCCGCCCCCGAACCCGGTTGTCCTTAGAGCGTCTTTTTTCTGCGTTTTGGTGCTCAGTTTTCACTATTTACTCGATTATAGATGAAATTATGCGCTCGTTCCTCCAGCCTCTCCTCTCTTCTATGTTCTACTCTTTCGCTCGATTTCTCGCCGTCGTGTCTGCCTACTCGTCTTCCCGTCCCGTCAGCTGTGGTGGCGTTCGCTTAGGACTCGACTAAACGAATCGAGTCATGTCCTGTCCATGTCCACGGCCGGGCATTGTGTTCCGGATGGTGGTGGTGGCGGTGGTGTTCGCAGTCGACCACGATCTCCATGCTACACACGGCGCTAGCTTATATATATATATATATATATATATATATATATATATATATATATATATATATATATATATATATATATATTTATATACATATATGGCTCGCGATGACCTACACAAATGACAGATGGTTCCGGCCGAAAGACATGGCAAACTTCCGTCACGTGATAAATTGCCATCCTCCCGCCCGCGAGTCGATTATCCGGCGGGGGGTAGTGTGGGTGTTGGTCTGCGACAACAGCGACGAAGGGACTACTGTTATTAGGACTAGGACACCGACGACAATGTGGGGTCAGCAGTCTGGCCACACGAAGAAATCGGCGGCAGCAACCCATGCAGCCATGGGTCTTAGAGCAGGAGCAAAGGCAGAATTGGAAGAAAAGAGAAGTCGCCACCATCGCGGGGTCTGCCCGCTTTTAACGGGCCAAGTGGTTCTTCGAAGAGACGAATTCAGTTCAAATGAGCAAGGCGCGCCGATGCGGGATTGCTGGTACAGCGTGACAGCGCTTCACATACTACACAGCGCTCATGGCGCGCATAACCAGCGTGGCAATCAGCAATACGATTCGGCCACACAGACAGAGACGCCAATCCAGTGTGCCTATGGCTAATTACTCGCTATAGCTGTTATTACGACAAAAGAGCACGCTCCCTCCCCAACCTGAAAATGAAATAGGGACGGGCGGCTTCCGGAAAACTGTAGTTTTTCTCTCCCTCAAGGCCGTGATTAATGCATCTTTATTGGGCGATAGTAAAGAGGCAGATGCATAGCTTTTGGTGACGGTTACTATGGCGGACGTTAATGAGCCGTTGCTCATAGATGTCTCAAGTGGAGTTTGCTTTCCAATCAATCGTACGTAGCTACAACCGTATACGGTAACACGGCCGTAAACAAACTAAGAGCTCAGAGTATTCTTTAATTGAAATATGTCCCTACAATGTTGTAATGGAACCCCACAGGGTACTCACGAAAATGTGAATCGGCATCGTGAGCCGTCGTTAAGGAAGGACATCGCCATCAAACACAATGTTGCTGCATTTTGCTAATTTCATATACATTTTCTTACGTTACGATGAAAAGGATTCGAGCTAGATTAATAGATGGCCTAGCTAGATGCTTGATAGAGCTGCATTGGCTCAATAGAGGATAATGATGCAATAGAATGAAAATCGTTGAGGTCATCATGTGTTGGGGTTAGACGTGTCGGCAAAGGGACAGCATAAAGCTGCTATTCAAAAGAGGCCTCTTGCATTTTCGCAGTATGGCCAAACTCTGCGCACTTTTCCTTTGCTTAAATATAGAAAAGAAAACCCTCGTAGAGCAATGAACCTCCCATAGATGCTTTGATACTAGATCACGCTATCGAAGCCAGTCTCGATAAAAGCGTCGCCAAGGCGTTCTGGCTAGCTGCAAGCTAACATCAACTATTTCGGCAAGAGGGTTTCTGTTGTGAAGAACACTGTTTCTGTTATGTTGTTGTTTGTATGGTTGGCTGGTGGTTCAGTAAGCGCTAAACAAGCGGTCGTAGACTTCATTATTAAATTATATTTATGGCAGAAGATTATATATATACACACATATGTCATATGCAGGTGTACACACATTAAAATGTAAACACATTTTGAATATTGCAGCAGTGCTGCCACAAAAAGTAGTATTCAATAATTATGTCAGCAGTTTGCTATCGTTCTCTAAATCACAAGGATGTATATATTTATATATATATTGAGCCGTTTGTATTTCTGTTTCATCAACACGTGACGCGCTTACGAAGCCGAACAACTACACCTGTGTTACAACAGACAAATTCTTCCTTGTTTTGTTAAATGACACGTATTAAATGTTTGGTGGTTAGGTATATTGTCGCTTCCGAATACAGTAAATCTGCTGTGTGGAAAAGTGAATAGTATGTAGAATACACCACAGCGAGGGCGAGTCATCAATAATTACCCAAAACGTGATATTCAGAACACTGCGGGTACCTCGACTAAATTTGTATTTCGAGCATCTTTACCGTATCTACTGCAGTATACACTATTATATTAAAATACAATGCTTCTCTAACTTAGTGGTGTTCACGATTTTTTAGCACAACATGAAATGAAGTACAACAGAACAAAGCAAACGCTTTGAGCAAAGAACTGGGTGCAAGACAACCAATCTTTCAAAAGTCTCAAAAATCATGCTGAGCGAACGTGATGTAAGTAGATGGACTCAGAATCGACTAGCGCCACTGCTACGAACAACAACAAATTACGCACGATACGCAGGTGTGAGAATGGGCAAGGTCAACCTGACGCTCGAGGAGAAAGAAATCTCTCTCGAGACGCTTCAGGAAAGAGCTCTCGCACGCGGCCATCAGTTTTGTCCGACGTTACGTCTCTGGGCGTTTATCTTGGCGGCTAGGGTTCTTAGGATGCCGTTAGCCAACTGAGGTTCTCAGCGTGCCTCAAAGCCGCATCAAAAACGAAGTCTATCGACCAGCTTCACGAGAGTCAAGATTGAACGGGCGATACTCTTTTCTGTAAGTCGAGTGTTAGATTTTGTCTGCTTGATTGCCAACACCGACTGAGTGAGTAAAAGTCTCATCATCAGCAAAAGTAATAGGCTTAAGGCTCTACCTGAGCGCTTCAACTGGAAATGCAGGAACATAACGACAATAGGCAAATAAATCAAGCGGTAGTTACGTGAAATAGCGTTCTGTTAGTCATAGCTAAATATTTCTCTCGTTGTAAATACTCTGATGGCACTATGCACACGGATATTTTTTTTTTGTATTTCACGACGAACTTCTCGAATAAATAACAACATGAGTACGGTTCATTACTGCCAACAGTGCAGACCCATTTACATGGTCAACTCCTCAACAAACGCGTCGTTGTTGTTTATTCGAGCAATAATCAGCGCGACCTTTTACGTATTAGCCATTATAGCACTCTCAAAACTAAGGATGTAAGCTTAAAACTTAATAAGCCTCCTCCGTATTATTGCCGTTCAATGCAAAACCACAATGAGATATAACTTCAAGAATAGAGCCAGCAATCGAACGAAAACGAACGTCGATAATAATAACAACAGCAATAATAGCAACAGTCAAAACCGCAAATATTAAGATAATCGTAGTTACAAAAAAACATGGCAATAATGAATGTATTAAAACAATTTTGGCTGAACGAAGGCATACTTCTAAAAACAAATCTATTTTTATAAAATATATATATATATATATATTTAAATAATTCACAAGCATTTTACTAACAAATCACGTACTACTTACTATTGGTTCATATATATATATATATATATGAGTGCTTCCACCATCCCGGTCTCCATCCCCGCTACAACTCTTCCCGCAACCGCCTGGGAACAAGAGTTTGCGCGGTCTCTTGAGTCATCGTTCTCTGAGGACGAGGTCTCCAGCTCCATTCAGCATCTCAAGAACAACAAGGCGTTTGGCGCTGACCGCGTGAGAAACGAGCACCTAAAGGTGGCCACCTCGCTGGTCCCCCTCTGGACAACCCTCGTCAACAAATGCCTATCCCAAGGACGCATTCCTGAAACATGGAGGGAGTGCATTTTGAAGGTGATCCCCAAGGGTAAAGGCGACCTTCTCCTTGAGTCATCATGGAGAGGGATAGCAAAGAAAAGCTGTGTGTACAAGCTGTTGTCGTCTTTGCTGTACAGGCGACTGTCCTCGTACCTGGAAGTCAGAGGGGCGCTCCCACAAGAACAACACGGCTTCAGACGGCACAAGTCAACATCCACAGCATGCGGCGAACTTCTAGATGAGATAACTTCATCGTTGCAGAAAAAGCGGCGGCCACTGCACGCCGTCTTCGTGGACCTAAAGTCCGCGTTTGACGTGGCACCTAGGGACACCGTGTTGGAGAAACTCGCCCGCTTCGGCATCGGCCGACCACTGCTCTCCCTCCTGGCATCGATTCTCCAACCCAACTCTATCGCTCTGGATGATGGAGTCTGTGAGCATCCGCCATTCCTCCAGACCACGGAGTACCCCCAGGGGGACAACCTGAGTCCCCTGCTCTTTGCTGTTCTCCTAAGCGACCTGCCCGCCCTTGTCAAGGCGCTGTATCCCATGGTGGGCATTCTTCTATATGCGGACGACATCGTCATGTTTAGTCGCATCAGGCGGGACCTCCAGGCTTCCATCAGGGTGCTGGAGAAGTACTGCGACAACAACGGCATGTGTGTGAACGCGTCGAAGACCAAGGCTGTCAAGTTCAGGGCAGGAGGCGCCCTCGCCTCTCACGATCGTCTTCGACTACGCAACTCGCCCATTGAGTATGTGAGCAACTTCTGCTACCTGGGGGTGATCTTCTCCAGCAGGGGTGTGTGCTTTAGCAAGCATATCACCGAGCGCGTGTCAAAGAGCGTCGTGGCCATGGCGACGATCGGCGAGCCACAGAAGCTCTCACTGTCGACCGCCCTTCAACTCTTCCACCTCAAGGTATCTTCGGTTGCCTCCTATGGAATCGATGTCATCTGGGAGCACCTGTCGGCACATCAGCTGGACCAACTGGACAAGGTCAAAGCAACGTTCTTGAAGAGAGTCTTGGGCTTACCGCGGAACGCCCAGAACCGACTGGTGTATGCGTTGGCCGGGACAGGACCATACCTAGAGGACCTCGTGCCACGCTTCCAGCTCCGGCCCACACCTGCTCTTCAATCGTTCAGGACTACCTTCGCAGAGAAGATGCGCGAAATCCCCACGGATTTCTACCGAACTCGAGCCATGACATCCTCTGCTTGGAAGGAACCCCTGCAGAACCTCCGACATGTCATCACTCGATACGCTGTGCATGGCTTCCATCACCAGCTTTGTTCGCAAAGAGACTTTCACGAGCCGCAAGCAACCTGTATATGTAGACATTGCCTTCAGCATTGCCCCCGATATCATTTCGAGGGATGCCAGAGCTTGGATAGCCTACGACGGTTGGCAAGGGAAAGTAACTAATTAACCATTGTTTTTAACCATTGTTTTTAAATCATATGACATGTAATATACCTTTTTGGTCAATAAATGAGAAATGATGATATATATATATAAATATATATATATATATATATATATATATATATATATATATAGAAAGGGAGATAGGTGAGATACAATGCGTTAAAAGCTAGTTCTTGCTTGTAGCGAGGCAAAGCTAGTCTAGTTGCCACACGGAATAGCACTAACGGACATCCTGGGCTAGATCGACTGACGGAAGCGACATTGTGTAGAGATACAGAGATAAGAAAAATAGAGCGGTACGTGGTCAGACTAATTAAAATATTGGTTGACGAGTCAATGACCCGCCGCTGGCAGAGTGGACAGCATTGTCCTATACTGTCAATGTAATGGAACCACATACGAAAACACTTTGTCTTTAGCTATGCAGAACTTAGGTCAACAATTTTAAATATGCTCTGTTTTTACTAGGCCAGAGCCAGGAACTAAAGCGTTTAATCCAGTGTACAAACAAATATGCTAAAAAGTGTCAACCCGGTATGATGTGAAATATATGCAGGATGTTCCTAAATTAAGTTTCTACGTATTACGGGGTGGTAGAACTTGTCCAGAAAATCGTATTTTTTTAAATGGACGATGGGTTCATGTCTTATTTAAAAGTTTTAAATAAGACATGAACTTTCCACTTCGGCCTACGCGCAATTTATCAGCTCTTGGGAGGGAAAAATGGCGGAGATCGATCCTGATTTCTATAGCACGGGTGCGATTACCTCTGAAACATGGAAACAGGCCGGACGAACGAACCGACACGTTCTCACGCGCTTTGCTGTTCATGGCTTTCATCACGTTTTATGCGGGACGGGGGGGTTTCATGCACCTGCAGATACATGTATCTGTATAAAATGTGGTGAAAGATGCCCCAGGTACCACGCGGCATCGTGTGCGGCGGTACCGCCGTTGAATAGCCTATCAGATGCGACTCGGCGCAGACAAGGTGCGGACGCGCAGGAGGTTAGCTTTAACCACTTTTAATATTTGTATAATTATTTGAAACGTTCATACAAGACAATTGTATTTTTAAAGACACATGTAAAATATATATATATATATATATATATATATATATATATATATATATATTTAAAAGTTTTATATAGTCTTCTGATGTGGATGGTCGGACATCACTTTGCAAAAGGCGTCATTGCGGTTGAGCGAGTCGCTGGGTGGAGAAACCAGACATACCTTCGTGTCCGGCTGAAACGTTCGGTTCAGTCTGAAAGATCCTCATGAATTCAGTATATTTGGTACCGTATCGATGGTGGTTGAATTCGTTGTATGGTTACCTTAAGCCATTCTCCCCCTTTTCCGATGCAGGGTTCCATGTTAACAGAGGAGGGACGTTGGCGGCTCATGTACCTGGCTGCTGTTTATCACCAATTGAACAACCGTTGATATAGTATCAAAATTATCTCTACAAAGTATTCATTAATGTTGTTGTTGATACGCTAACCGTAGCACCGAGGTTATTGAACGTGAACGTTAGAAACGTGTGTATCGCAATTTATGTGCACTTGTGGATTCTTCTTAATGCGACTACTTTGCCTTCTAATATCTAGCACAAGTAACTTTCAGACGAAGCAGAAGAACGAGTTGTGCATTCCTTAAATGTGGCGACTTAATTTAGCAATTTACATACATAGCATCACGTATACTTAGTCTATTATATATATATATATATATATATAATGTTTATTTCACTCAAATTGACCATAATATACTGTTCAAAGTGTTTCTTCATGAAGATCCATATATATATATATATATATATATATATATATATATATATAAGTATTGCAAAGAGCATGCTCATATATACATATGTGAATGTCTATAAAATTGAGGACGAGTGTCTTGCATAGCGACCGCCGACTTTCGAAGACTCTGTCTACGGCTTGTCTAAATCTTCGAAAGCTCTTTGGCCGCCAGATAAATGATTCGACGACACCAGTCGGCCGGTCATTCGAAGGATGAGGTCGTGATAAATCTATATTTCTCAAGGACTCGTTCGTGTGAGGCAAACCATTGCCGTATGGGACCATGACGACGACAACGACGACGACGACTGGCATCGATCGAGGTTTGACAACGTTGTCGGTCGAGGTCGGAATGAGTACGGTATGGTAAACGGCCGGAACCCGCCGGAAGATGCACGAACACGGCCGGCCTACGGCTTACTACGTGAGAACGCTCCCAAGACAAGCCAGTGGCTGGCAATCTTTTAGGCAGTACACCGAAGAGGCACTTCGCACCAGGGAGAAGATACGTGCGTCTTCATCGAAGGCCAAAACAACGATGATGATGATGATGACGACGACGATGATGATGATAAGCAGCAGACAAGCTCCTCCAGCTACTGTCACACGGATCATAGGCGAGCGATGTTGGCGGGATTTAACTCAAAGATACAGTGACAACAGCAGGGCAGGATACGACGAATTTTAAGCGGGCAAGATCGAATTCAATTGATCGAACGCGTAACGACGCGACAGCTTCCCACTAATGTCTACAAACTGGCTTCTGATGCACACATTGCTACGAGCACTCCGTGCCGAATGATGATGCATGGATGACGCTAGTAGTGAAGTAGGCAGAGCGCAGTTCTCGACAGAGCTACTCGCACGCAGAGCAACTTTAGTGTGACAGGCACAACATGGAAAAAGGCATATATATATATATATATAAAGCCCCCTGCTAAAAGGTGTGTGAATATATATATATATATATATATATACGAGGTGTGTTCAAAAAGTATCGCGACTTTTGTGTTTTTTTAAAAAATATTCATTTATTCATGAATATCTATTTTGTCCCCTTCAAAGTAATCCCCATGAGATATTATACACTTGGGCCAACGGTTTTTCCAATCTTCGAAGCACTTCAAAAAACCATTTTTTTTTATCTTGTTCAGCTCCTCCTTCGATGCCGTCTTTATCTCGTCAAGCGTAGCGTAACGTCGTCCTTTCATGGGCCTCTTCAGTTTAGGGAACAAGAAAAAGTCACAGGGGGCCAGATCTGGGGAATACGGTGGCTGCGGCATCATTAGTGTGTTGTTTTTGGCCAAAAACTCGCGCACAAGCAACGATGTGTGAGCAGGGGCGTTATCGTGGTGCAAAAGCCAATTTTTGTTCTTCCACAAATCCGGGCGTTTCTGGCGGATTGCTTCGCGCAAATTGCGCATAACTTGCAGGTCATATTCTTTATTGACCGTTCTACCCTGTGGCAAGAACTCATGATGCACCACGCCCCTGCAATCGAAGAAAACTGTCAGCAAAACTTTCACATTCGACCGAACTTGGCGCGCTTTTTTCGGTCTTGGTTCGTGCGGCAGCTTCCATTGAGATGATTGAGCTTTGGTTTCCACGTCATAACCATTATTACCACGACCCGTATTGCACTCTCACACTCGAGCGAAGAACTACAACAATATGTCACCCGTATCGTAGGCCCCGACGGAGAAGTAAAAGTAACAAAACTTGCTGGACTGAACCAAGCATATTATAACAGTTTTCACGTTCAAGTCAGAGAGGAGAAATTCCAAGAAATACTTGATCCCGCGGTTTGGCCCGAAGGCAGCCGTTTCCGTCCCTATCGTGGACAACTAAAACCATACAGAGTATACAGCGTAAGAGAAGGGGGGTCGGGTATTGGAGAAAAAACGAAGCAGGCTAGATGAGTCCTTGCAGCACACTCCAATGTGACTGAATTCCCGATTAAATAACCCGCCAAGACTAAAAGGTCAGTCGAGGTGTCTTTTATGGAACGTAGAGTCGTTGGCGTCACTGTACGAGACGTCAGGAGAAAACGATTTTAATGAGCCTGATATTATGTTTTTAACAGAGACTTTTTTAACCGACATGACACGCATTACATTTCCAAATCACAAGGCGTTCCATGGGCTAGCGCTTAAACCACAGGGATATGGACGGCCAAAATGGGGTGTAACAATAGCAGTTCGGACATCAGAGTGGGCCCGTCAAATTAAATGTACCGCTCGCCAGGTTATTGTAGAACTTTGTGACTATTATTTAGTGTGTATATATAGCCCACCCGACAAAAAGACTGTAAATATAATACAAGATATTGGTGATTGTTTAAGTAATTGCAAAGACTTGCGTAAGAACGTTATAATAGCAGGAGATTTTAACGTCAATTTACAAAAAGATGACGCGCGCCAGACGGGTTTTATGGTAGGTATTAACGAAATTGGATTGAACATCGAAAACAATTTTAGCGATCCAACCTATATTTGTTGGAACGGCAGCAGTGTAGTGGATATTGTGCTAACTACAAGCCGTCAGCCAGGGACAATAATACGTAATCTTAGGCCGATAACCTCAGCACACCGTAAGCACTGCAAAGTAATATTCGACCTATTACGCCCCGAACCTTACAATCCAGTCCAAAACCAACAACAACTCAGCCGAACATTGAACACAAGCACGCTAGAACAGGCCCTTAAGTCAATACAATTTACGTGCGATGTTAACCACGTAGAAAATAATCTTAGATGGGCAATTTCCCAAGCAGCCAGGCCTAAAAACGAAATGAAACCACGGCTACACAAACCCTGGTTCGATAATGAATGCAAATACATGAAACATATTATTTGTACACATAATGACATGAGCCAAGGAGGTCTACAACAGTTAGCTCTCCTTAAAAGAATATTTAAGGCCACGAAGAAAGAAAAGAGGCTTCGACACGAAGAAAAACAAAGAATGCGCCTTGTACGAGACAGCGTATATAGACCGTGGCTTCTCCTTCCGACACGCTCGGCCACAGGAAATCCACTAATTAATGATATAGAATGGACGACACATTTCACAAATCTTCTCAGCGGTAAAACAGCCCTCCCAAGGAGAGACCCTGGATCTGAGTTCATTCCTTTTACGGAAGCCGAAGTAGGACTAGCAGTCACATCAAAGCATAATAACAAGGCAGCGGGGCCAGACCAAATCGTGTACGAGCACTTAAAGGCCAACATAAGTATTTTATGCCCCCCATTAACGAAACTTTACAATATGTGCCTACGCGAGGGTAAAATACCAGATGAGTGGAGAAAGAGCTACCTACAGCCTATATATAAAGGCAAAGGAGATGCTACGGACCCAAAGTCATACCGAGGCATCTCCTTAACAAGCGTGATATACAAAGTACTCACTTCACTCATTGCCTCGAGGCTCTACGAGCACACAATTGAACAACTTCCGACTGAACAATACGGATTTCTTCGAAAACGCTCAACTGCAGACGCTCTGAAGTTTGTACTAGACCATGTAGAAGAACGACAGGCTCAAAGTGAAATGACTTACGCAGCATTTGTTGACTTCAAAACCGCCTTCGACTGCGTACCCAGGGATCGCCTTTTGCAAGTCATACACAGCAGATACGCAATCACGGGCCCGATGTACAACCTCATACATGACATGTTAGTCCATAACTGCATCTTTATTAAGAACGGCGATCATTATGTCAGGGACCCAATCATACAGAGAACCGGCGTCGCCCAAGGAGACTCCCTAAGCCCATTTTTATTTATCCTACACGTGGCAGGTCTAACGGAAGTTCTACGAGAAGTAAAAGCACCGCATGCTTTCTATGCCGATGATCTGGTGGTTCTCGCAAAATCCCGAGACCACTTACAGTTCTATCTTAGCGAATCGGCAAAATGGTGCAATGAAAATAAACTGACAATGAATATAAACAAGACAAAAGTCCTACGCTTTAGTCGTGGAGGAGCATACGCCATCGCAGATCGCCATAAAAAATAACCATAAACCCACGATTCGTCACCAGTTATGACCCTCTGGAGCAAATTTGGGTCGTCGCGGATAGAGTCCAACATCTCATTAGCAATGTTCATGCGATGCTGTTTTTGGTCGCAATTGAGCAATTTTGGTACGAATTTCGCGGCGACCCGTCTCATGCCCAAATCATTGATAAAAATCGAATGGCACGAGCCAATCGATATGTTTAGGTCCTCAGCAACTTCTCTAACGGTGATTCGACGATTGGCCAATACCATTTACTCCACTTCATTAATTTTTTCGTCTGTTGTTGAAGTGCTCGGGCGTCCGGCACGCTCTTCGTCGTTCACATCTTCTCGGCCTTCTGAGAACATTTTGTACCACCGATAAACGTTGCTTCGGTCCAAGGTAGCTTCTCCGTATGCCACAGTCAACATTCGGAATGCATCCGCGCACTTAATTTCGTTTTTCACACAAAATTTGATACAGGTTATTTGATCCATTTATTTGAATAGGTAAAAATCGAAGACGATCCAAAACACGTGCAAGCAAAGCAGCTGTCAACAATTAAGTGAACATTCAAAATGGCCGAGCTTGTCGGCATAAGTGAGAGACATGAGTACCAACATAACGCCACAAAAAATCGAAATTCGAATATACGTAACCCGCGAAAATTCAAGTGAACACACCTCGTATATATATTAATTTATTTGTTAGGAAACCTATGGTTGGTCCGTATGATTTGCGCGGAAACAATTGTTCATTCCAAAGTTATCTAAATATATGAACATAACGTGTATAATATATATATATATATATATATATATATATATATATATATATATATATATATATATATAAAAACTGGACTCGCGGACTTACTGCGAAATCTTAAAGCCCATTTTGCATTTTATGCTGACGATCTAGTCATTTTAGGAAAATCTCGTAACCATCTACAGTTTTACCTCAACGAAACTGCAAAGTGGTGCGAAGAAAACAAGCTCAAGATTAACGCGGAAAAGTCACAGGTCTTACGCTTTAGCAGAGGAGGGTCATACGCGGCCAGGGATCATGATCTGTCAGTATATGGACAACCACTCAAATTAGTTAGCCACTTCTCGTATCTAGGCGTCACACTAACCCCCGGGGTCTCTTTTAGCAGACATATCGAAGAGATACAAGCAAAAGCTACGTCTGCAATGTTTTTGTTAGGCAATATGCACGATGTGGACGTAAAAACAGCTATAAACTGCTTTAAAATCAAAGTACTCCCTGTAGCAACATACTGCCTTTCCACAATTGCACCATACCTGACCCTCAGCCATCTAAAAAGTCTAGACAAGCAAAAGGCCAGATATGTTAAGCGTGTTTTGCGGCTCCCAAAGTGCGCATCGGCAACACTTGCCTTAGAGATGTGCGGAGAGAGAACACTTATTGAAGACCTAGCACTTAGTAACACACCATTTGCACCGCACATTCTAGACTCATATCGAGCCTACAGAGAAAACAGAAATTTAAAATTCGTAGCTGAAAATTATACTGATGGCCCGGCCTTTTCTTCACGTAGATGGAAAGGAGCCATGCAAAGGAACCGCTCGCTAATCTGCCGAATAACCTGGCACGGGTACCACCATTACATATGCATGAAGCCAAGCTGTTTTAATATTGAAGAATGTGTTTGTAGCTTTTGCGGAGAGTTTGATATTGGACGCTATCATGTACTTGTGTGCCCAGAAATTTGCGGAACGTCCTTATCATCCAAAGTTGAATTTATATTGTAAGACCAAAAAGTCACTTTGTGACTTTGTGTGTGTGCACTTTGTGACACCTTGTGAAAATTGAATCAACTGTCTACCAATTTTGTGGTGAAATAAATGCTGAATTGAATATATATATATATATATTCCGAGGTAAAGTTTGGTGTTATATATTAATTACAAACGCATAGTGCTGCCATTTCACTTGTCAAAACGTGTCACTCATTTAAACCGTTAGTCAATGTGTTGAACGCATATGAGACAGAGGCTGCTGCATAATAGGCAAATGCGACAAACATGGGTTTATAAAACTGTTGCAAAACTTTATTATGAATGCGACGAAAATACAGTAATTTGTAGATAGTGCTAAAAAAGTACGTATATGCTTTTGGGGATTCAGGTTTGTTTGGAAATGTCAACAGGGTGGCTTCAGGACTTGATACTGGATCTTAGGTCTTCCATAAGCTTCTAAAATCACCCTGTAAGCTTCTGAAACCACCCTTTGGCCAGCGCACACAGCTTCACAAAACGCTAGCGGTACGACCTAGATTTATAGAGTGACATGATATGTCTAATTTCGTTTTTCGAGCTGACTCTCAACCAACATTTAACTTCTACAGGACCGCTCTCGCGTCGTTTTGGAGGACGGAAATTAGTAACAACCAATGTGCAATGCGATCTCGTGCATCCCTGTGTCTCCTCTTGTCGCAAGGCGTACGCAAATGCACCGCACCATCGGGCTCGACGCCACGATCTGCTGTGGTGAGGCTTCTTTGGTGATGAGGTTCTCATCTATTAAGTCGGTCGCGCAGTGACCTCGTAACCCGATATTTGAAGATCGTATAGAAACCAGGCCGGACCTTCACTGATACATGCAAATATAACGATGCGAGGCGATAGGCGATCATACCGATGATGTTAGGAAGCCCAGCTAGCTATATTACTTACCTTGGATACAACTGTCCTCTATACCTAATATTGACAAATCAAATCACATTGGGGCAAAATCGCACGGGTACACGCAACGTAAAAACATTTGGCCGAAAATACACCTGGAACTACGAATACTAGGATTCTCGAAGAGTAGTCTACCAAAAGGTGCCACTCATCCGAGCGTAGGCGGATCTCCAGACAGCCTAGACCTGGCTTTCCCGCAATCACGACCTGTCAAACGCTGGTTCAGACACGCAGACATAAGGTAAATCGAGGAGAGATCGAGCCAAAATATAATGTAATCAATCACACACACACAGGATCGACTTCAGTTGCCGCCGGCAATAACCTTTGCTGTTTGTTGTAGCCCCCGCCAGGGAAGGGGCGGGGGGGGGGGCATAAAGGGGGACTGGAGAGAGATACAGATATATATATATATATATATATATATATATATATATATATATATACTTTATTTGTTTTTATTGTTGCGTAATGCTAATGCCCTTGTACTTTTTTTTCATGTCATGGCCGATATTTAGTCCCCGAAATTGGGAACCATGAAAACCAACTTACGAGTGGTCGGTCTCTGGGTCTCGAACCCAGGCCTCCCGAATGCAAGGCAAAGGCTTTGCCACTAAACCATCTTGCTCGGTCTGTCTGAAATGGTCTGAATCGACATCCGATACGACACGCCGTGTTGTGTGCGGCGCGTGTATATCGTGCGTATATCGCGATACGACGACGACCCATGCCATCCATCGCACGTGGAGAGTGCAATGAGGTTTGCTTTCCCGACGAGACGAGAACATCAGAGTCTTTTTCGGTGTCCATCGTCGTCGTCGTCGTCCAACGAGCTCTGCATGTTGGATAATGGCTCTGTAGACGGCGAGCATTTCTGTTCCGGACCGGGAGGCTCCTAGAACACAGAGAGAGAGAGAGAGAGAGAGAGAGATAGATGGATAGAACCCGATAGAGAGATAGATAGAACGCGCACGATAAAGAGAGAGAGTGGGTAACAGTGACAGCATGAATGGTAGCGAGGGAGAGAGAAAGAGACTGACCGGACACAACCGGACAAAGAAACCGACGGTCCCGGAACATCCGCTGAGCAATCCGCTCGCCCCCGGCCGTCTAAATGGTGATGGACCGACCGGTGTCGTTGTGCCATGGTGCTGACGTTGCTACTGCTGATGCTGCTGCTGCTGCCGCCACTACGATAGGAATGATGATATGCAGCGAGGATGACAGCAGACGAATAACCATAAACATAGCAGCCCTGCTGCCCCGGACGCGTTACGGCTAACTACGCTCACCACTAGCTTACTACTACTACTACTACTATTACTACTACGACTGCTGCTGCTACTACTACTACTACTACTACTACTACTACTCTGACCATTGCTACTACTACTACTGCTCTGACCATTGCTACTAACTACTATGCACAGCTATTACCATTCTTCCTGCTTGACTCGGTGGCACGGCCAGAAGCACCACCACCACCACCGCCACCGCCACTAGAGCTGCCATTAATGTGTTACCATTGTTCTACTGCGAACTGCGATTATCACGGCTGCGCTAACTACAGATGTGAGCGCGCAGCGAACATCGCAGGGCTCCCATAGCCGCTGGAGCGCCTGCTGGAGCTGCTGCTGCTTTAAATCGCTACTGACTGACTGACTGACGATTTGCGGATGTTCTGCTACAAGCGCGCACAATGACACAGCGCAACGGACGACAACGAAACGACGCTGAGAACAACAGCGACGACGACGACGACAACGACGGCAACAACAATAACGAGAGCAGCAGCAACAACAACAATAACGAGAGCAGCAACAACAACAACAATAACGAGAACAGCAGGAACAACAACAACGATAACGAGAGCAGGAACAACAGCAACAACAACAACAATAACGAGAGCAACAACAACAACACCAACAACAACGATGTGCTTAATTATATTTATGGCCGACGGGTCGTTGTAGCGTCCCTGTGGCGGTGGGGTTGCGCGGGATCGCGGGGGTGCGAGGGCACGGGGGCGGCGGCGACTGGAGCTTGGCCCAGCTAGCTTCGTGGTGATCCACGAGGTTGATCTTCATAGCGCTTCGTTTCACCTCGGCTCGTCCACTGCTACTGCTGCTGCTGCTGGGCCCCTCGCAGGATTGCTGGCTGGGCGTCTCCCACTCGGAGGCGGCAGCCGAAGTCGTCGCCGCCCCCGCCGCTGCCCCTATCACTATCGCATCACTCGACGACGACGACGACAACGAGGATGACGAGTCGTCGACGGCGACTGCGGCGGCGGACACCCTAGACGAAAGTCTGCCGGCTCAAAGGGGTTGTAGATCTTCTTCTTCGTCGTCGTCGTCGTCGTTCGGTCGCTAAAAATATTGTTAGCTCGTTTGTGTCGCTGTTGTTGTCGTTGTTGTTGTCGTTGTTGGTTGTCGTGTTGTGAGCAGTTCTAGGCCGTTAGCTTCGTCGCTTGGACGGGCAGACCGACGCTCGCTTGGTCATCGCGCCGGATGATCGTCCCTTTTCGTTGTCGTCCAATTGTTGTTGTAGTTGCCGTTGTTGTTGTTGTGATTGTTGTTGTGCGCTGCTCCCGCTGCTGCTGCTGATGCTTCTACTGCATTTTAATCAGGACAATGAAAACGACTAGCGACAATGATTCCGTTGATGCGCACTGGTCGTGTCGAGGAAATTAGACGCTCATTCATAATCACACACGCAGTCACGTTCTCTCTCTCTCTCTCTCTCTATATATATATATATATATATATATATATATATATATATATAACGAATAAATAAAACCTACATACACTCACATATGTACGTTTAAGCGAAATATCCACATACAAACGCAGCCCATATATGTATACAAATTCACATCTTCATACGCATACGAGAGTGCCTACCTACGTACCTGGAGTGTCAGGCAAACAGGCAGGCAGGGAGGGAGACAGCAATAAGACTACTGAGCTACTACTACAACTATATGGTGTGACAGCACAACGACATCAGCAACAACCACAAGTCTACCGGCTACCATGGTGGTGGAGATTGTCATCGTCATAGTATACGCCGTGTTGTCGTTCGAGAGGTGGAGAGTGTATGGCTATGTATGCTATGTGTAACGTATGTATGCATGTGTAGAAGTCTACTTGTGCTTGCTGGGTGCTGGGTGGCTTGTTCGAATATATATATATATATATATATATATATATATATATATATATATAATATATTATTTATATATATATATATATATATATATTTATTTATATATATATAGAAGAGTGTGTGTATCGATGCGTATGTAAGTACGTGTGATATGTCTAAGTCTGTGTATTGTGAGCCTGACACATGTCGACCGCACAGCAAATGGCGACGACGACAACAGCAACAACAACAACAGCAACAAGGACGACGACGAGGACCATCATCATCACCACGTCTGAAAGGAGTCGGTCAAGCGATTCACTATGTGGCCGACGACAATCACAACAACAACAACAGCAGCAGCAGCAGCGGCAACAACAACAACAACAACGACACCAACAGCAACGAGGACAACGCCGAGGACGTGCGATGGGTCTTACCGCCGTGGCCGGCGCTGCTTCTGCTGGTAACCCCATTGCCGGCTTGTCTAGTCGTGATGAGTAGAAGTACAACATGTAGGTGTGCATATATATATATATATATATAAATATATATATAATTGTATATATATATACCGCGCAGATCGACCACTGTGTATCCACTACCATCACCAGCGCCGTCACCATACAGTGTCATCGTTTCTATAACATGATACCACCGCCGCCGCCGGCCGCAGAAACCACAACAGCAACAACAGCAAACCCTAGCGACAGCTACCGGCATTAGCATTGACAGTGGCCGCTGCAGGTTCTACTACGACGACTTGTACTATTACTACTACTACTACTACTACTACTACTACTATGACGATGACGACGACTAAATAGGGCTCATCTGTAGATGCTTCTACTGCTGCTGCTATTAAGACAATGAGCCCACTAGGCAGGCGGTAGCCATCATACTCTCTATACGAGTATGTACAGGGGAACAGGAAAAGCAGCAATAGCAAACGCGCGGCACGGACTCACGGCCGGATACCGTGACAGGCAACGGATCGACGAAACGAAGAGGCAAGCGAAACAAGAACAAACACATAGATGGCCGAATGGATGGATTGATAGATAGATAGATAGATGACATGCCCTACGTGTGGCAAGTAGACGTGAAAGAAGAGCGAGCGCGATGGACACCGATGGTGCCCGGTATTGTAGCTGTGTAGTGGCTTTAAAATTGGGGCTAGTTGTAGTAAGTAGTAGTGGTTGCGGGTGCTGCTGCTGCTGATGTTGTTGTTGATGTTGTTGTTGTCGCTGATGTTGTTCCTATCGTAGTGATAGTAGTGAACGTAGAGAAATAGTCGTCGTCGTCGTTGTCGTCGAAGGCTAAAGGACCTGCTGCATTCATTCTCATGTTAAGCCGCTGGGAAAGCTGGGATACCGATAACTATGGACAACCGAGAACTAGATAAAAAAAAGACAGGAAAGGGACAGCAACAGAGAGAGAGGTTGCGGGGGGGGGGGGGAAGAGAGGGCGGAAGGGAAGAGAACGAAAGAGCAGTGAGTGGACACTGTGGTGCGGGGGACGGAGAGGTGCCTGTGAGTAATTGCCTCGATTACTGCTCTGCTACTAGGCAGCGAACAGGCAGGGAATAGCCTGCTAAACGAGTGCTAGAAGCAGACTTCAGTGAAGGCAGGCAGGCAAATCGTCGAACAACAAAAGGAACAGCGAGATTGAAAGCGGAAGAGAGAGGGAGAGAGAGAGGAATAAGGGAAGATGAGGGTATAGGGAGAGACGTAGGAAACGGGTCGAATTGGGATCGCTTTTGTCAGCAGCTCGGTGTGGAAGTTTTTGTTCGGTGTTCGGTCGTTTCGAGCTGCTGCTGCTGCTGCTGTACGACGGGCTATTACGACCCTGCTACTGCTGTTGCTGTGGTGATAATCATTGGCGTCGTCGTCGTCGTCGTTGCTGTTGTTGTTGTGGCTACATTCGTCGTTGTTGTTTCCGGTGGACTTGTTGTTGCTGTTGTTGTTGTTGTTGGCGTCGTCGTTTTAGCATTACTCTGCGCCAGTGGCGACCACCGCCGAAACTGGCCTTTCAGCGTCGATGTAGCGGACAGAGAGAGAACAAAATCCATCCAGAGATTCAAATATATATATATATACAGGATGGTAGCAGTTGATACTAAATTACCTCTCTACGTAGACACGCGAGATTCCGTTGTGGGAAGGAGAATTTGTCGCGGGCCGCGAGCAGGACGACAGCGGGTGGACTTGGGGGGTTGGACAGTTTGTACATTCGTCCGTCTGTTTATCTGTCACTCTGCCGCTTGTCCGTTTGGTTGACTGTTCGACTGTTCCTGGCCGCGATTCGACCCTGCTTCTGTCGTTTTACACAGGCTGCTACGGAACACGTTTAATCTATGCCGATAGTTCCGGTCAGATACGCGAATGAACACTTTACAAAGATAATGTTGGTACCGTATCGATGGTGGTTGATTCATGATATGGTTATCATAAGCCGTCCTCCCCCATGTCGGACTCCCATGGGGTACCGTGTTACCAGAGAAGGTTCGTAAACGGCCGCCAGATATAGATCGTACATTTGGCTTCCGCATGATACCAAAATGATCCCCGACAAGTGTACAAAGATATTATTTATTCTTGTGATTGTTCTATGAACGTTGACCGTATAACTTAATGTTGAAGTACGTTGACATTAAAGTTAGAAATGTGGATATTCTAGAATACTGATTTTTGAGATTACAACGGCAAGTCTGATTTCTCCACCAAACAACTTGTTCACGTGCAATGACGTCTTTTGTGAGTAAGCCTCTTAAGCGTTAGTTAACAATTTCACCTACCTGGGAGTAACCATCATATCACGGGTCTCACTTGACAGACACGTAGGAGACAGACGGACCAAACCCAGAGCAGCAACCATGTTCCTAGGTGAGTTCTGCGATGTAGACTTTAAAAGTGCGATGAACATCCTTAGGATAAAAATAGCCTCATTTATCCGATACCTTTCGCCATCTATTTGGCCCGAGCCGATCTCCCAAACATAGACGGTATAAAGTATATATATATATATATATATATATATATATATATATTGATTCATTGTTTGCTTAACATGAATACCTAAATACACATATCACCCTTTTATATCAGGGGCGCTTAGAGCGGCAGCATATATATTACCTACGCATCCATATAATCCATGCCAACTTCAATACCTACTGAGTATTTGCTTTCCATTGTGACAACCTCTTCTTTGTAATATCGACCAGGTCATTCCTAACATTTGGTCCTAGAGCTAGGGCCTCCGACAGCTCTATATCTCTGCTCCCCCCTAAGGTTATACATTCTTTAATAATATGTTCGATTGATTCATTCTTTAGCCCACATATATGTATATATATATATATATATATATATATATATATATATATATATTTATACTTTGTCGGCATACGTGAACGTAGTAGGCCTTGAAATAAATATGCAGAAGACAGAAGCTATGAAGTTCAGGCACGCGGGCAGGCTGGCCGTGACCGATACACTTAGGTTAAATGGACAAGACCTGAACTATGTAAATAAGTTCACATATCTCGGTATCACAGTGACCCCCTCAGCCAAGACCTTCGCTGCACATATAGAGGAGAGGTCTCGAAAAGCCTTGATTGCGGCGACAACCCTTAAGAAGCCCCAGATGCTCTCGATTAAGGCAGCGCTAGCTCTATTTGATATAAAAATAGCGCCAATTGCATCATACGGGATCCAGCTTGTATGGGCAAAACTAAGCTCGACTCAACTCGGTGCTCTCGATCGTGTGAAACCAGCTTATTTGAAGCGGGTACTAGATTTACATACGTCAGCATACAACCGCCTAACGTATTTGCTGTGCGATGTTCCACTATTCGTGGAACAGGTCAAAAAACAGTTTGCGCTTCTAGACACCCCTGCATACAGCGAGTTCATACGGCGATATGAAGAGAAAATGGCAGAGATCGATCCACATTTTTATATGACAGATGCAATGGTTAGGTCAGAATGAAAGGGCACGAGCAGGACAAACAGGCACATGACCACCCGCTTTGCTGTGCACGGTTTTCATCATCTTCTATGTCAGAAAGACGCTTGCCATGAACCCTGTGACACATGTGTTTGTAAATATTGTTATGGTATATGCGTAAGATATCATGGCAGTGAGTGTAATGCAATCCCTTCTCTAACAAAGCTGGCACTGAACGATTTTTAATATTAATATCATTACGAGACTGTAGTGATATCGATCGTACTATTGTATATTTTACCCAATCTGGTGTGTAAATAAATCATGTGACATATATATATATATATATATATATATATATATATATATATATATATATATATATATATATATATACTAAGCCTTAAGTTAATGGATACTAGGCTTGTCAACCCGCAATACTCGTTTGAACACATGAAAAACGAATATTTGTGGAAGATTAATACTAGATAAAATTCTGCTGAAGGGTTTTAGGAAACAAAGAAACATACACTTTGTGACAACTAAATACGCAGATGAACCAGCTTTTAGCTCTAAATGATGGAAGAAATTACAACAACAGAATACAACTATAATACGTATAATCACGTAGCATGGGTAGACTATTACGTTAGTGTAACCCTATAAGCATGCGTGTATGGAATACACAACTAGGTTAAAGAAGTATAAGCAACTACAAAACTATGTGGTGAAAAACCACAAAATTCTTCAAACGATCTACAAATAGCGGGCAAGATTCGGTGCGAACGTTTCGACGTAAAATCACGTCTACGTGCTTTGCTACCACGTTTGACAGCGTCAGATAAAAAGCGGGAGTCGGTGTACTGAGACTACGATACCTACCAGTACTAGAATATTAATATGACATTTGCAGAACACCTGCTCTTGATGTGACAATTTATGCGTCTGCTGCTGCTGTAACATTTAGCTGTCAAATAGTCTGCAGGCTCTGTCACAAATCCCACATGACAATCTAATAATACATAGTTTTTTTTTCCTGGACACAACTTGAGAGAGAGTCTCTTGTCACCCTAGTCGGTTAGCAGACCATCGCATCTCCATCTAGCGTATCGCAACTCTCATCCATGATAATGAAAGTTTCTACGTCCGTCTTTGTGATTCACTCACATCCAAACTAGCTCTCATCTTTTTGCAAGTCTTCGAGGTAGCATCTAGCACAACGCTAGTACTAAGCACATGCTTGCGCAGAGTTCTGTTTTTATTACATTAAACAAGAGGCTACGAATCTATTATATTCTGTTTTAGGTAAATAATGGCGTTGCTGGTGTGAAATAGGAATAGCAACAAAACAGTCGTTGTAACAGTATGGTATATATATATATATATATATATATATATATATATATATGCGAAGGTTTTAGCAATACTTGAGATGTTATGGAACTGACAAAAAATAATTCTTGGCTAGACATTACGTCACAAAATGTGCCATTGCAAGAAAAGAAGTTGTTCGATCGATTCTAACTGCGATTGGCGTACGATTCAATGAAAATCACATTTTAAAGCCCAACAAGAGCCTCAACCTTAAAAGGTCCGATTTCGCAGTGCATGCATTTTGTTGGACAAAATGTGTATAAAGTTACCCAAAACGCAGATACAAGTTCTCAGTTGGTCGAATTCTCCAATGAGAAATGCCCGTTGCGAATAGATTAACTCGGCAAGAAAATAATTTCTCCTAATGTAAGGAGGGAGCGGAAACGCCTTTTTTACGTTTAGGAGTGAGGATGAAATTTATAAAACACAATTAGTAACAATTCTTTTTTTCCTACATGGGTGTGCAAAATGTACGTTTGCGGGAGAACTAGTCAACGCGTGAAAGAACCGATCATACGGGCGCGGTCGGCGGAAAATTCTCCATACTCCCCGTTACGTCGTTGCCGCCATATTAAGAGTGAAGACATGCATTCTTGCTAGCATTTTGGTCTGCTTCAGCAACGGTGTATCAGAACGTTAGTTACATATTTTGAGGTTTGGTAGAACTCTGCAAGAAAATATGTTTTCCTGAAAAATGAAGGAAGACGGCGAAAACGTCTTAGCAAAATTTTACGGTCCTGAGGATAAAAACTTCAACGTACGACATAACAACTATGGCTGTCAAAAAGACTTAGTTACTTGGCAACTAGTAACGCAGCACCACCACTTTAGTAGGAAAATAATGGGCTTTAAATTTGATATTAACTGAGAAAAGTCTTTTGGGCGCACATTTTTCGCCGTAATAGCAACATTTTACAGTTCTGAGCGTGAGAGCTTCGTGAAAGCACGTAAGACATAACAACATATCCACTGTTTATGATTTTCTCAATCACGCTACTCGCTTTTTGTAAACTTGTGCCGGGTGTTATTCTTATTAAAGTATGCAGAGTTTACCGAACAGGCCGGTCTGATCGTTTTTTTATGCGTTGACTGGTTTTCCCGGAAACGTAAATTTAGCATAACTATGTTGGAGAAAAAATGCAGAATAGATACTTTTTCAATTTTATTATCAGTTTTAAATAAGACGTTTCCACCGCCTCCCTCTATTGGGAAATATTGAATGATTGATTTTTATGATCGATTGTAAAATATCATGTAATGATGACTAGGAGTAATCGACAATGGCACAAAAACATATTGAAAATAGTTGCCACGACCACCCAGGAAGACGGCAAATAAAAAACAATAACAGTATATATATTTTTCCGAGGTTTTTGCTCATTGTCGCGCCAAAAGCACTGGGCCCTCAACACTGAACTGAACACTGAAGCACACGTTCCTCTGCCTTAAAGGTGGCCAGTGACTTGCAAAGCTTACTGCATTGAAGTCACAGGATAACATTTTCGCTGTATAGCTTTACTCTGGACAAGAAGCTATTTATTTGGCCCTTCTTTGACTTCTTTTTTTACTTAATCGGGAGATGCCCAAACCTCTAAGGCCGCTACCTTTCAGGTGTTCATCTCTGAACATTCAACAACGATGAGTTCTGCCCTGAAACGACGGACTACATTCTGCTCTATCTGCGTCTGCTCCTCCTAAAGGCAGGTGCAATATTTGAGCCTGTGGCTTACGTCGTAGCTTTCGGCTCTTCTACAAAGGACACAGGTAGGAGTTAGCGCGTTGCCTATATCGGTAATACGAGGAGCAGCGTGATTTTCTCCGAACCTGCAGGTAGGTCCTTTTCTGAACCAGGTGGTAGGTCATCTCTCCCCGTGTTCTCTGCCCAACTGGTTTTGAGGTCAGGGATAAGCTTCTCGATCAATCTTTGTGTCCTTTCGCGCCTGTTTACTGTTCTAAGCATCGTTCGGCGATGTTCTTTCTGACGCTCAATCGTGTAAGCGCCTGGTCTTGCACAAGGTTTACCCTTTCTCGTATAGCAGGTCCCATGGCTCTACTAAGAACTATCCTGACCTGGCCGCAGCCCACTTAACGCGACATGCCCTGCAGTGTCAGTGTGCTTCTGAGCGCTGCGTAGCGTTCTTGTGTTTCATTTAGACGTCCGTGCTATATATATATATATATATATCTATAGCACAGATCGTGTAGTTCTAGCAAACCGAGCAAAACTCGGCATTTTTATTCTAAGAGAACGAGGAAGATAATATTGCTGTTAAATTTACTACGTGTTACTCTCCAGAGATCTACGAAGTTGAGGCTTTGGGCTTCTATCTATGGCACGTTCGGTTCGGTATTAAGTAAGAACCGCTAAGAGAGATAAAACATAACATTTCAGGTCAGCCGACCCTGGTCATTCGTAGATATGATGCATTGGTGAACACTCGCCGAAAGTTGGGATTCAAAACCGAGCGAGGTCTATCGCTTTAGAGCAGCAGCACCCCATCCACAGTTAGCACCATAGAGCGCACACAAGAGAGGAAGAGCGATTAGGCAAAACACAAAGCAAAGCGAAATAAAACAAAAACAAATAGAAACATACAGAAGGAGAGGACGTGTGTCGTACGTCATGAACAAAATGGCAAATTATTGCCACCTTACCGCCCGGCATAAGAGCGGGATCAGCTTTCTGTCATCTCAAAAGAATCTTACGCGACTAAGTAGTGAGCGTGCCCAGGAACCTGGTGAGCGTGCCCAGAAAGCCGGTGAGCGTGCCCAGAAAGCCGGTGAGCGTGCCCAGAAAGCCGGTGAGCGTGTCCAGGAAGCCGGTGAGCGTGCCCAGGAAGCCGGTAAGCGTGCCCAGGGAGCCGGTGAGCGTGCCCAGGAAGCCGGTGAGCGTGCCCAGGGAGCGGGAAGTGTGTTGAGCAAGAACTAGACGCAGAGGGAGACCATGATCAAAGATCGCTGCTACTGCTGCTGCCACTGTTCTTTACTTGGACGACGACGACGACAACGACGCCAACGACGCATGACTTGCGTCAACTAGCTACTCAGTCAGTCCGTCAGTCAGTCAGCCAGAAAACGGCAAATTATCTAGATTCAGAAGAGCCTCGACGCCAACTCGTTCAGCTGCGATATCCGCAATAAATACACTACATACTTAGCAGTTGACGTCGTAACCGCAATGCGTCATAGTAAGTACGCCAGTAACAAACAGCATTACGCACGCGGGTGCAGTATTAGCAATTTGTCATGGCAGGACATGGCGCCGTAGTGTGCGACGATTGTTCCGTCGCCCTGTCGTCGCACAGCCTGTTGCTGTCCTTGATGATGGTTCGTTCGATGCAGCGTGAACATGCGAGTAGCAGCGCCTGTTGCGGCGGTGGCCGCATCGGGTGGCGGCGGCGGCGGTGGCGGCGACAAGTGTATCGCGCGCGCCTATACGGCGTTTTCTGCTGCTAGGAGTCATCGGCTGCTATTCGGCACAATCGCGTCGAGCACGTACATTCAATTAACGGTTGCTCAGCTCGCAGTGACGGGCATTAGCGGTATCAGTAATGATGACAACGATGGCGGTGGTTATGGTGGCCGGGCGGCTACATTACGTCATGACATGCAGGAGTGGAGAGAAATGCACAAAGGCACTTGTCCCGTTCCATCAATCTAGCGCAGAAAACCAGGCAAACTGACAAGCTGGGGCCCGTCCATCGATTATGGAACCACCATCTAAGAGAAATACAGAACAACAGCAGCTGCAATAATAATAATAATAATAATGTGATCGAACACAAGCAAACACCAGGGATGCACGCGAAGGCAAGTTTTTGAGGCAGCTGCTTTCATTGGCAGTGTGCAGAGGAAATGCCGCGTCGATATTAGGTGCGATGGGCTGATAATAGCTTGAGGAAAACTACGAAATCGTGAGGATACACCGTTCACACCTCACAATCTTATTGTTCTAAGACATAATAAAAATAACAATAATAATAACAATAGCAGCGGCCGCTACAGTAAAAGTAACAACATCCTGTTTTTTTTCGAATTTTACACACGTAGCTCCGCTCGACCAGACAATTCCCTCTTCAGAACATCTACAGAACGAAGTGTACAGAAGTGTATATTTGTATCCACAGTACCCAATGGTACCTTACCGTCTGCCGCCTTGTCGTCTGCCGACTTCCCATGGTGCAAACCTAACCGCCTTTAGTAAGAGAAGAACTTAATAAGATACATGGACTAGCTTTACGAACAATGAGTGCCAGTTAAACTAGAAATAATTTTCGAAATGCGTTTAATACAGTAAGAAAAAGTCAAATGCTTGAAATGCAAAGGGAGGCTCTAAGACTCCTACGGATTATGTGGCAGGGCAAACAAAGATCCCTCGATTCTCGGTTGGACCACGGAGGTAGCTATAGAGCCCAAACCGGTATTCAACCGGAAGATCCACCAGAATAAGCATTGTTTTGTTTTGGCGTTCTTGAGTTAGCGGCATGTCTATCGAGTCCTCTGGACGTCTGCCACCTGGATGATGCTATCCGGGGTGGTCCTGCCGGCGTCGTGACGGAGAATTTCCAGGCCGTACTACGCTTCGAGAAACCGGGAGGGCTGGCGCTCAACGCTTCTAAGTGTGAGGTGTTAACTAAAAGAGGCAAGTTGTAAGAATCCGTCGACGTTTGACAACTATGCACCCGCAAACGGTTCTTAGTTCAACGAGTCTTGATTCATTAAAATATCCTTACATGTTGTGAGCTTTCCCGACTTTAAAATATACCAAAAGGCTTTAAGTACACTAAAACTGCTAAGGTTGTCTTTAGCTAGGTGTTGAACATTAGCTTAGAAGATAGCGTATGTAAAAAGTAAGCCTCCCAATAGGCTTTGGGAGCCTTGGTATTAGAAGGGCAATACGTACCTTGCCGCAATCTGCTATGCTGTATTATTAAATCAGTTTGGTTCTCTGGCAAAATGATTTAATAATAAAGATGCAAACATCGATTTGAAGAAGACAGCCATGTTTGCAGATGCGGTGATTAGAAGCCAAGTTGACGTCAGCCCTCTGAAAGGGCACGTGAAATTCAGACGCTTCCAAAAGTCAGAAATCGATATGGAATGTCATGGATAACCTCACATGAACATAGAAACGTGCCGGCATTTTAGTGGCTCAGTATATCCCTAGCAGGAGATGGCTTCAAGCCCTACCCTTCTGTTAGCTTCGCGTCATGCTGGATCTTGACTCCTTTTGCATAAAGACGACTATTAAGATAAGCGCTAACGTCTGTGAGCCGTTCTTATGTGTGTCGCATGGTCGACTTCCCGACTTTGACAGTCCACACCCGTCATGCTGCCTGAAAACTCCTGGCACACTCACGAGACATGCTCAGTGCGATAGTGAAAAGAGGACGGAAAAGGGACAGGAATACCATTCATATTCCGCTCAGAGTCCACAGGTCTGAGTGACAGAAATGAGTCACACCCTGATGATTACATGGAGAAGCTTTGTAACAGTCTCATGCACGGTTACGTTATTGTACTGTCGTCACAGCTCTGTCGAGTGCGGATGGTCGCAGCATACGTAAATTCAGAAAAGTGGAGAGAGTATCTCAAGCTGTCAAGAAGCTACGATCTCGTGCCCGTGTTTATGGCGACACTCGGTAAGTGTCATAAGTATCAATACTGCGATTTTTTAAGAAAATCGCAAAACGTACGGAAGATATTACAGGCGACCGACAAGACCGAAGTCCATGTTTTGACGCAAATGGTTTTATTGGCTGTTTGTGAAGGATATGCGGCTTCTTTCATAGTTTCCATAGGTTGACACGTTAAATATGCAGATTGAATTCTCTATATAAACATCAGTTCTTCCAGGTTTCTCCCCTCAGGAACGTGTCAAAAATCATTCTTGTGTTGCTGCACTAAACGTTTAAGGCGAGGCGCTGCCTCAGGAACCCTGTAGACCGTTTGTCCCCGTTTAACTTTTCAATGAGCTGGCCGATTCTCCACGCTATGGTGATGGTGTCCCGTCCCTACAAGCCCGACGTCTCAACGATGAGCGGGCAGATGGTGTGCTCGTTCCCCAAGGCTTCGAAATGACAAGTCTTGTCCCTCTCTGCTTTGAGTGCAACGCCGTTTACAACGCAGATATTGCCGTGTAGCTCGCCGCATAAGTGTTTCAATAATAATAATATTAATATTTTTGAACAAGAGTTTATTATTATCATTATGTACGTGTATCACAGTTACTAATTATTTAATAATTAATTAATTATATTAATTATATAACATCTACAATATTGCCTATATTATTATTAATTATCGAGTGTCGGTGACCACTCAACCACTCATCTTGGCGTTGCCTCTCTGTCGTTTCAATAACACCCGGGTATGGCGTGGAGCCATGCGCCCGCCCCCTTGGAGGAGACGGCGCACAGCCTGGCCTTATCGGCGTCCGTGGCGCATTCCGCAATGAGGTTTTCGACTCTTTGCTTATATAGATTTGTTGACCACTCTCTCTGGTGTCCTGCTTCAACGGGCTCGTGGCCGCACAGGGCAACTGATTTGCGGTGGCTTGTCTCCAATGGAGCTTCTAAGTCCGTGAGAGCAACAGAATCGAGGAGGGTTCTCGCCTGTTGCACAGACCTATGGAGGGACGCTGCCAGAGCTGTCTCCGATAAGACAGTCGCATCAGGTAACCCTAGGCCACCCCAAAGAACGGGCAGTAGAGCTTGTTGGCGCGGCATGAGCGAATAGGCTGAGGTTCAGCAACGCCTCTAATGTAGACATCACGCGGTCATTGAGTCGTTAAAGGATTCCTGAAGCTCGCGAACAGTCTGCACCTTGAAACAAGTGGTTGAGACGAAGGGCCGAAAATGATGATCTCAAAAGAAAAAGGCCTCGGTGAGAACCTGCCAAGTGAATGCGGGACATTGCACTTTCTAGCTTGACCAGCCACCTCTCGAGGACATCCGGAACTTCTTGCGGGAATAGGGGGACGCCTAGCAACTCGAAATCCGTGATTATTATTATTATTCCATCAACCACATCAGCCGACACTGTTCGGTCTGCCATAAAAACGTTTTCGCGAAGCTCAGCCGCGGGCCTAGATTTCATCAGACCACGGCTCTTACAAGACCTGTTGTCCCCCGCTCTAGGAGCTGCCGCCGACCGGCTTGCGGCTGCCCTGGCCAAATTCGTTGATCTTCTTCGCTGGGGTTCGCCGCTCTCCGAATGGCGACCGCTCATCTTTGGTGCCCGACTTTTCGCCCTTAAGAAGAAACATGGCTGCGTTAGGCCCATCGCATGTTTATCTGCATTCAGGAGGCTGGCGGCAAATATTGGCATCTTTGAGAACAAGGCAGACATCTCACATGCCCTTGGTGTCTATCAGTTTGGGTTTGCGTCATTGGGAGGATGCGAAACCGCAGTGCACTCAACTCGGTCTTTCCTGGAGTCACGCTCTGAAGCTACCCTTTTGGTCAAGCTTGACTTCAGAAACGCCTTTAACATTATTCGGAGGGACCACTTATTGAGTGCGGTAAAAGTCTATGCCCCAAGTATGTTCCACCAGGTGGAACTAGCTTATAAAGAGCCTTCCTGCCTTCTCCTGCCGCATGATGTGATAATGTCGCAAACTGGGGTGCAACAGGGCGACCCATTAAGTCCCCCCCTGTTCTGCCTGGCTGTCAAGGAGTTGGTCGTCTCTCTTGAGTGCCCTCTAAATGTATGGTACTTGAACGACGGTGTTCTGGGTGGCGCCGCCGATGCGGTACTGAAAGACATCCACCGAGTCATTGAGTTTGCTGAGCGGAGTGACCTAGCCGTAAACACTGCAAAATGTAAGGTCCATGCTGTAGGAGATGCTGCTGACTCCGAAATGCTAGAGGCTCTCCCAGGGTGCAAGACTGTCGGCACGGATTTAGAGTTGCTAGGCGTCCCCCTATTCCTGCAAGGAGTTCCGGATGTCCTCGAGAGGTGGCTGGTCAAGCTGAAAAATGCAATGCCACGCATTTACTTGGTAGGTTCTCACCGAGGCCTTTTTCTTCTGAGATCGTCATTTTCGGCTCTTCGTCTCAACTACTTGTTTCGAGGGGCAGACTGTTCGCGAGCTTCAGGAATTCTTGAACGATTTAACGACCGCGCTAAACCTCAGCCTATCCGCTTGTGCGCGCCAACAAGCTCTACTTCCCGTTCTTTGGGTGGGTTAGGGTTACCTGATGCGACTGTCTTATCGGAGACAGCTCTGGCAGCTTTCCTTCATATGTCTATGCAACAGCCAGGAACCCTCCTAGATTCTGTTGCTCTCACGGACTTAGAAGCTTGATTGGAGACAAGCCACCGCAGAGCAGTTGCCCTGTGCAGCCACGAGCCCGCCGAGGCTAGACACCAGAGAGAATGGTCAGCAAGTCTTTATGAGCAAAGACTCGAAAAACCGTATTGCGGAATGCGTCACCGACGCCGATAAGGCCAGGTTGCGCGCCGTCTCCTCCAAGGGGGCGGGCGCATGGCGCCACGCCATACCCTGTGCTCAGATCGGGACCCTGTTAGATGACGAGTCGGTGAGGATCGCGGTCGGACTTCGTTCAGAGACAGACCTCGTGTACACTCATGCCTGCGTCTGCGGAGACGTCGTCCAGCCAGATGGACGCCAAGCGTGCAAGACACCAAGCCTTGAATGAAACCTTTAGCAGAGCTCTACGATCCAGTGGTCTACCGTGCGTCTTGGAGCCCGTCGGAGTAGACGGAGAGGGCGGGAAGAGACCTGACGGTCTGAACTTAACTCCGTTCGAGCGCGGATGCATGCTAGTTTGGGACGCGACAGTTACTGACTCATTAGCCCCTTCATTGATCAGTGCTGGCGCGGCTCAGGCTGGTCATGCATCGGCTCTCGCCGAGGCAGGCAAGGTTAGAAAGTACCAGCACATCGGTTACCCGTACGAGTTTCACCCTATTGCCTTCGAGACCCGTCTACTGGCAGTTTGCTACAGAAGGTCGGGAAACGGCTAATTCTAGCCAGCGGAGATAAGCGAGCGGGTGATTTCCTCAGACAGCGTCTGTCGCTGGATGTGCAATGGGGCAATGCGGCCTCGGTTCGAGGAACCCTCCAGAAATGGCTGGTCCCTACACTGAACCCCCCGTAATGGTGCACACGTTCGCAGGGACCCAAATGTCATGGTCCGACCGTGAATGATTGATTACATTGAATAAATGAAATATATATATATGTGCGTTATTATTAGCCTATGTTACAGTTGTGAAGTCTGAACGTATTATCGCAATTCGTTTAAAGAATTACTTTTCTCCATGGCGCCTGAAAAAGATGCCGCGTTCCCTCTGCAAACGGCCGGTTCGTTTGCTGAATAGTTCTAGTGTCTCCATGGTAACAGGCACAAAAACACAATATGTTTTTATAGCGTATTTATTCCGTTTTCTGGTATCTGCGTGCTTTTCTACCCAGCCCGGCTCAATCGAGCTGTAATTTAGGTAGGATGCTGCGTAAACGATGTAAATAGGAATTATTATTATTGTAGCATACCGAGTTACCGAACATGCCGAGATCGCAGAATACGCATTTACGCTGATTTTGAGAGAAGATATCACTTCACACCCGTTTCCATGAAAACGATGGGCCCGATCAGCACGAGCACAAGCATCTCCCTGAAGGACCAAAGTATCAAAATTAGTGCTAACACGAGTGATCAGCGCAAAGGCGAGTTTCTGCGTCAGCAGCTCTCACTTGTAGAGGAAACGCTGCCGCTAGCATCAGCATGATGGATTAAGGAGTTGGGTTCGGGGTGAGCCTAGGCGCGGTTACACGTTTGGGCCCTACAAAAATGATAATAATCATAATCATTGCTTAGTAATATGTAACTATTAGGAGAATGTGCACGCCCGGAAATGAGAGAAAGTAAAGATAGACAGACAGACAGACACATTCAGCGTTACACGCGCTACCTGCATGTGACTTCTGCCATGTACTCAATCTTTCAGTGTAGCTGTTCAGTACTAGTAAAAACGAACGCATAATCGCCAAGGAGATTACCGTCGACTAAATTATCGCCGTAGCTTACGTGACTGTGGCTGCCGTGGTTTATTTGTAGGCCTCGTGCAGTATGGCGTGGGGATCGCAGGACCTGCGACAACGAACTAGACAGATTGCAGTGTTTCTGTGGTTGGGACGGAGACCCTGTCTCTGTCATGCTGTAGGTGTCATACACTGAGATACAATTACTGTACGAAACGACAATACTGTAAGAAACAATCACATCTCATTATTGAATCATCAAGGAAGGATGAGTAATCGTAGGGGTCAAGAAGGTCGCACGCCTTGATAACGAAGAAGCTTGATCCTTGATCCAGCACGGCTGGTACTGAGTAATATTAGACCAGTCCCTATTGGACACGTTAAATAGCTACAAATACCTAGGCCACAGATGCCAGGTCATTCCGAGACGCAAGAAACATGTAAAAGTAATGGCACTCTATCTATCTCTTGCATGATATATTTAGTGAACAGTGGTCCATTGACGCCTCAGTGAATCTCCAAGATGTCTACGCTCCGTCGAACTGCATAATGACGAATCTTCAGGACTGTGGTGTCATGGGGTTAAACTGTTGCTACTGGTTTTTCTACTGCGGGATAATGCTAAGGGCCACGGTCGATATCGCATTTTGCAGAAGCTTTCTACTGTATATATATATATATATATATATATATATAGTCTCTCAAAAAGTGTTGAAGATCAATATAAGCAATTTTAGAGCTCGTTAAATCAGATGTTTTTAGTAGAACATGGCGTTGGAAAAGTGTTGTTTTAGAGTGAGAGTGAAATGACTAAATTGGTGACACTGGAGTTATTGCTCGACATAGAAGCACAACACGTGCGACTGCAAGACAACCAATCACCCTATACAGGAATAAACCATTGTGTACGTGAGAAAATCTAAATGGAGGAGTTAACTGATTAGCTAATTAGCGGTAAACAATTCACAATGAACTTACGTTTTTCTTTCCATTTATAGATAGGGTATTTACTTATTATATTCCATGTTGAAAATACGGCTATTCTACTATGTGTTACTGGCGCCGAATAATAATGATGTTCGATGTTCACCTAGAGGTAGGTATAGATAAAGTGTGCTTAAACAATATGGACTACCCTAGTTTCGCCTTTCTTCTTGTCATTACTAGTGGCAATTGTCATAATAAAGTGATCATTTAATTGCACTTAGTTTAATAGTCACATTAAATATTGCGTTTACAGGAGTGGAACGCTACGTTTTTATTATGTTCCATTCCATCATTTATGAATAATGTATATTACTATCGGTCAAGTAGACATCAAAATATTTTGACTCTAAACAAGCTCATTTCCGACGTCTCTAAATATATTTCAACGATATTATGCACACTTACGCACACATGTATGTATAAATATATATATATATATATATATATATATATATATATATATAGTAGTGGAGTTAAGAGTCGAATCCACTAACTGTTAGCGTCATCGATATTGAGGCTCCAGCCAACCGGGCTGAAGACACTGAGGCTTTTCTCGCGGCATCTGGAGTCACGGTGGTTAAGTACCTATTTCGCTTACTCGATTTGGCATCGTGCGATTTGTTCCTCTCTGTAACAATAAAAAAAAATTGAGAGAAACACATTTGATGAGGAAGAGCTTGAAATAATCCAAAAGCGAGTTTTGGAAGTGTCCCTTAATGCATGGAAGCACCAGCTCAACAATGTTTAGAAATTCGTAGAAATTAATGACAAAATTTAGATATTTATTCTACTTTCAGGAAACAAGTCAAACAATCTATCTCTAATCTCCCATATAAATTTAAAAACGTTATATATATATATATAAAATATATGTATATATAGATATATATATATATATATATATACTATATATATATCTATATATATATATATATATATATAACATTTTTAAATTTATATGGGAGATTAGAGATAGATTGTTTGACTTGTTTCCTGAAAGTAGAATAAATATCTATATATATATATATATATATATATATATATATATATGGCGGAATGTAGAGCCATTCTAAAAAAGAAAACAGTTTTTTAGACAACGTCCACACGCTGTGCATAGTAGCATTAAAGTTACAGTGTGTGGTACCCACGCCCCACTTGACGTCGTCCACTTAGCTCATGGTTGACAATGGACGCACAGGTAGCACCGTCGTCCGGTCGGAAAACGGCGAGAGACACTGCCCGATTCCGCTGCATGCACGGAGCAGAGCAGGATGAGGAAGAACAAGCATTAGCAGCAGCAGCAGACAAAGCAAACGACAATGGCCGTGACGGCGGTAAAATGTCACTAGCCCCCCCCCCCCCCCCCCCTGTCATCATCGTCGGACATCAACTGTGTCAGCAACAGGCGCGAGATAGATTGACTATGGCCACCGGACCAACCGACGGCAGACAGAGAAAGTTAGACGAGGGGCCGACGGAGAGAGGGAGCTAAACTAAAATATATATGTATATATATACGTATATGTATATATATGTATATATATATATATATATATATATATATATATATATATATATATATATGGTGAGTAAGGAAGAATCAAGAGTGAGTCAAAAGTGGTTGTCGCACCACCAAGAAAGACGTCCAGGACGGCAGAACGGTTCGAGAACATGACGGTGCTGGTGCTGGTGATGCTGCCTTCGATCGTGAGAGATAACGATACGTCGCTGATCGAGCCACCCGGAGGTTGTGCGTTTCTTCGCGTTTATTGCGCGCGCGACGTACGTCGCCTCCTCACAGCCAGCCAGTCAGGCGACCGACAACGAAACTCTCAGCAGCAGCAGGCCAGCAGCCTGGCACGGCGTCTTCCTGCTCGTTGTCGTGGTCGTGCTGGAGGTGCCATTGCTGCTGGTGCTGCTGCCGGTTCTCGCCCACCGACTTACTTCACTTGCCTACCTCGTTGGTACGATACCCCACAAAAAGAAGAGGTCGAAAAAGAAGAAGATGAAGAAGAAGAACAATAAGATGGCGGATAAGTAAGACCGCGGATTGTATTTCCATCAAGCGTAATGTGTCGTCGTCGTCGTTGTTGTTGTTGTTGTTGTCGTTGTTGTTGTTGTTGTCGTTGTTGTTGTTGTTGTTGTTGTTGTTGTTGTTGTTGTTGTTGTTGTTGTTGTTGTTGTTGTTGTTGTTGTTGTTGTTGTTGTTGTTGTTGTTGTTGTTGTTGTGTTGTTGTTGTTGTTGTTGTTGTTGTTGTTGTTGTTGTTGTTGTTGTTGTTGTTGTTGTTGTTGTTGTTGTTGTTGTTGTTGTTGTTGTTGCTGTTGTTGTTGTTGTTGTAGTTGTTGTTGTTGTTGTTGTTGCTGTTGTTGTTGTTGTTGTTGTTGTTGTTGTAGTTGTTGTTGTTGTCGTCGTCGTCGTTGTCTTTTGCTAATAACAGCAGCAGCAGCAATAGAAAGTAGTCTGATGATTCGGTACGGTGAGGTAGGCGCTGTTGCTGCTGCTGCTGCTGTAACAAGTGACGACCAGTGAAGGCCTGCCGTCGCCAAAAATGAAGACGTTCTAACAACAATGGACGAGACGAAAATGAAGCCACAGCAGAAAGAAACACTCTCGTTGTCGTCGTCGTCGTCGACACCACCACAGTCACCTTAAGCACCACAGCTCGTCACTCGAGCCAATGGCGAGACGCTATAAAGCGGCTGCTTCAGCTGATTCTGCGACAGTCATGGTCGTTTGTTGTTGTTGTTATTGTTGTTGTTGTAATCAATACTGCCGTTGTGGACGTTGTTGTCACCGTAGGTCTGTTTAACCGGTATCTCGCTTTCGATAGGTATTCAACAGTTCGTTCTAGCTCACCAGCTTCTAAATATTTTAGTTAACAATAACAACAATACCAACAACAACAGGAATGAGAACGACAACAACAGCAACGCAACAATAACAAAAACAACAACAACGACAAGAGCAACAACAAGAATGACATTTTCGCCTCACATCTTGTAGTGGTTGGTGTCTTGCACAGTCCCGTCAATTCTCTCCGTTACCTAGTCAAAATGTCGACATAATGACCCATTTTTCTCGTCTTCAAACTTCTTGTTATTCTTGTTATTTCTTCTTCTATGGTTTACATATTACGTCGACTAATAACTTGTTATTCCTGCTGCGCTTGCCGCCCCACTACTGCTGTCATCGTTGTTGGTGCTGGTTTCGTTTTCTTACATAGAGGCAGTGACAATTCTAGCCGTTACTGCTACAGTGTTATGAGAAACATTTCCACAGCGCTGGCTATGGTGGCAAAGCCCGAAGCACCACCATCACTGTAAGAATCACAGTCATACGATAAATATCCGGATTACAACTCAAGACGCCAAAATGTGAAGTTTTAGTCACAGGAGACACACCTCAAGATCGAGATGGCGCAATTCAAGCGATCCCCGATGTATTGCCCTGCATAGTTCTGACGGAGGAGAGCTAAATATCTTAGGATCCTTCTTCGTTGACGTCAGAGAGAACCCCGTGAGCCCTTTCCACAAAAAAGGCCCCTGCAAAAATTTGCTCACGCATGACAAGTATATATTCGCTGGCAGCTGGTTGTCTGTAGAGTTTTGGTTCCCCAAGATTCAACTCGGTTCCTCAAGATTCAACTCGAAGTGCACCTCATATCTTACTGCTAACGATTAAACTACAAACGTTTATTAAGCGAGTTGCTGAACATCAGTTTAGACGGAGACGAAACATAGAGTAGAGCAAAGTTTCTTATTTGTTATGAAGGGCCTTGAAATTAGAAGAACTAGACTTATGGTCGTCATCGGCTGCGTTGACTCGCTAAATCACTTCGGCTGTTTAGCAAAATCACTTGTCGACGCAGATACTCTAGCAAAATTTTATGGCTCAACTCAACCTTGGCGCCCTAAAACACTACGTTTACCAGCATGCGCGTGGCGCAAAAGCAAGAAATCGGCGGGAATCCTTCACAAATCTCCATAGAGGACCTCACATCACTGAGACAATGCGTTGTCCTCTGGCGGTACAACATCTCTCTCTTTAGTGGTGGCAAGCTTAAAGCCTTGCCCTCACGCCAGCTCGGCACGATGTTGGCTATTAGAATAGGTGCTCCCGCCTCTAGGCCCCTTCCGTGTGCATCGTGCGGTACACCGGCTGACCCTGATGGGCTACACCCATTTAGTTATGTATAATAATAATAATAATAATAATAATAATAATAATAATAATAATAATAATAATAATAATAATAATAATAATAATAATAATAATAATAATAATAATAATAATAATAATAATAATAATAATAATAATAATAATAATAATAATAATAATAATAAACGCCAACTACAACAACATAACTAACTCGTTGTGCATGATGTTGGCTATTAGAATAGGTGCTCCCGCCTCTAGGAGCCCCTCCGTGTGCATCGTGTGGTACCGGCTGACCCTGATGGGCTACATCCATTTAGTTATGTATAATAATAATAATACAATAATAATAATATAATAATACATATAATAATATAATAATACATATAATAATAATACAATAATAATAATAATACAAGCAATGCCAACAACAACATAACTAACAACGATAGCTACGTTAACAACAGGAGCAATGAGAGCGGCGGTCACCAGCGCGACAATCTTACGTCTATTGTCGCTATTATTCTCATAATGTTGAGACGAGCAGTGTCACCAACGTGCTGAAGCCTCGCATGCCGCTTCAAAAAGTGATACCCATCACTAAATCACACCGCTAAAAATAATTTTGCTTGGCAAGCAGATGTATATAACGTGATAGGGAGGGAAAAAACACTCACGACGCGATCAATTAAACTACGACAGACAAACCATAAGATAATGAGTGGCACGACCGGCGCCGGTAGCAGGCTTATCGTACATCATCATGTTATGATCCGCGTCTCACAAAAAGAGAGGTGTCATGCCAAACATGAATTTTTGTCTTCTTTTCTTGCTAACGACTCCACAACTAACCTTGGCTACAATTTGAATTATTTTCGTGTCGACTGGGTAGCAAAACGAGTCTATCAGTCAAGCAAAACTGGACCGGCAACTATGATGCCCGCAGACGCAGATTCTAAGTGCTTGTACAGATAATAGTCCTCATGTAGATAATTTGCACATTGTATGCGCGGACGAACCCGATATCCAGTTGGGCTGCATTTACCCTGCGGCCATGGCTCGTTTGCTCTGGCTGCCCCATGAAAATATGGGAGGATTCGTACAAAGAACGAGACGGACATCAACGAAATCGGCCCACGAAATAGATTGCGATTGTTCGGTCTTTTCGACCTAAAATGAAGGCAAGATGTTTTCAGCCATTGTACTCGTAGTTGTTAATGCTGTTATTTTCACAATTGTTGTTTTCGTTATTGCCTTTGTTGCTGCTGTTGTTATAGGGGCTATAGTTATTTTCCGTTTGCTCTAATAACCGACACAGTGAGGCCAACTCGAGTTCCTCATCGTACCCAGAAATAGTTAAAACGACCTGCAATAGATTACGCATAACACGGTTTTTGTGGACAAAGCTCGATTGCTTTTTCTCTCGCCATTTCCTTTATGGTTTCTTTTTTATATAGATTTCTGTACACTCACACACAAGTATGCCCGATGCCTCACGTCATTTAGTAGCCAGACAGCCATTTTGGGTGACAATGCGGGCTATCGTTTGGGCCGTTAACGCAATTTAGCACGATATGAAGGCGAAGCGATCTGCCAAATAACCCTTCCCATTCACTTCAAATTAGTTTCGACAGAAACAATGACGTGCTTTTATCTTCTTATTTCTCCTCGCCATCATTCTATTTCGTTCTCACACCTGAACGAAACTGAGCGTAATTTGGCCTTACAAAGGAAGAGAGGACAAAGTATTTTTCACGTTTTCGATTGCATTCTACACACCCGCACTTTGCGTAGATACAACGGAGCATTACACAGAATAGTGTGCTAATATCGTGCAGCATCGCCGTATAACGCCGGCGGGTGTTGATTTTGGCAAGTGCTCTCTAGAGGCGATGTTTCTTGGCGTTGATGGTCGTTGTGCATTTCTAAGCAGACGTTCGCATTCTGCATTCTGATTGCGAGTAGGATTTTTCAACGACTCTGTTCTCCTACTTTTGTTTGGACAGGCTGCGCATTTTGCCGAATCAATGTCGATGTAATTTTGCTGCATGGTGGTACATTGATGGCGCTCCACCACTCGATAACGTCAGTGATTAAGCAAGCAACTGTAGGGACCTCTCTCTACTCGCAACTTAATTGAACGAAAATATGTTGACATATCATGCGAGAGTCCTCAGAATCTTCTAGAACGTTCCTCTACCTTTACGTAACTTTTCATATCTGCAACATATGTCCATACACATGTGGACAGAAAGCACGAACTGTCACGAATTTGACTCCATATACACTTGAAGACAGTAGACCATCAACCAGCATAAATTATGGCTATGTGCAAATACCCTCACCGAATGCATCCGCACGTCGTCCGCAGGCAGGAAGGCAGCGTAACATATTAACTGCATTTATTCCCAGTACTCTTTCAGAGTTACACAATACAAGTAGATGGTTATCGCCAAGTAATATAAATTAGTGAGTACCGGTTCATAAGTTCAATATGATTAGTTACTTGTAAAACGAAGTCATATTTTTGTTGGGATCGTTGTTGACGGTAGTTAAACGAAAAGTGTACGTTGTTTTCGATTTTTTTATAATCGTATTGTTTGTTGTTGTTTGCTGTTAAAGTAAAGTTATGGGCTGGCGCTTGGCCACGTTGTTTGCTTTTGCGGTTGTCGCTTCTATTGGTGCGATTGTTGCTGTTGTTAGTGCTGTTATTGTTGCTAATGCCATTGCGATCGTGGTTGTATTTGTAGTTGTCTTTATTGTTGCAGTATCTTATGTATTTATTGCTGTCATACTCGATGGTGGTGGGGGGTAGTGGGATTGAATTGAGGATATTTTCTTTTGCACTACCTGCACCAATATTAGCTCCAATTTTCAGCACAAAAATAATTGCCTATTTTGCTCCTTTGATGTCGTGATGCTTTCGACGGCAGAAAGTCATCATCTACTTCACCGGACGTGTAAATTCTGGGACTGGCCGACATTGTACGCTCGCCTGATGCCATCGTTCAGCGGCAGGACCAGCTTCTTTCGTCCAAACAGCCGCGCCGGAACAACACAACAACAACAACAAACAACAACAACAACACACAACAACAACAACACAACAACAACAACAACAACAACAACAACACAACAACAACAACAACAACAACACAACAACAACAACAACAACAACAACAAACAACAACAAACACAACAACAACACAACAAACAACACACACAACACAACACAACAACAACAACAACAACAACAACAACAACAACAACAACAACAACAACAACAACAACAACAACAACAACAACAACAACAACAACAACAACAACAACAACAACAACAACAACAACAACAACAACAACAACAACAACAACAACAACAACAACAACAACAACAACAACAACAACAACAACAACAACAAAACAACAACAACAACAACACAACACAACAACGCTAAACCGAGGTCGGGCAAAGCAGATGGTAGTGGTCAGCGGACCACACAAGTTGGAGTTGTCATTAAAGCAGCTGTAGTGATCGTTGTACTAGTAGTAGAAATAATAATAATAATAATTATAGTAATAGTAATAGTAATAGTAATAATAATAATAATAATAATAATACAAACAGTAGTAGCAGCAGTTATTGTTGTTTAGTTGTGTTGTTGTAGTTGGTGCTGTTAGTAATAACGTTAGATGTTGTGTGGGGCAAATACTCGTCATCATCCGCTTCCGCATCAAACCGTTGCGTTACGCTGCCAAAGTAGCACGCGCTGTACAGCCATGAAGTGTAAATCAGACAGGAGTGTCTAGGTCTTGTCGCTATGCTTGTCGAACAGCACGTGACTCTTTTCTACCAATTCGATACACCAGTACGATGATCCGTCGACAGACATATCGACCCGTCGTGTTTTCGACCGTGATGTATTGTCTGTGCCGAGAATCAGGGGCCGGGGGTGAAAACGTCGAATAATTATTGGCAAGACTTGTCACAGTAATTGTTTCCGTTGCTTGTTCTGGTTCTACTATATCTTGTTGTTGTTGTGGTTGTTGTTGTTGTTGTTGCTGTGGTTGTTGTTGTTGTTGCTGTGGTTGTTGTTGTTGTTGGTGTTGGTGTTGTTGTTGTCTGGCACTGTGGCGATTGCTATAAGTCTTCTAGTCGCCTAACGCTGTTAGGGTTATTATGGAATTCATCTTTGATCGTTTTGGCGCTCTCCGCCGCCACTCTTACGTCCGTGAAAAGGACCCGCCGCACTGTATGTATAAGCATGCATACAATATGGCAGAAGTATGTGATCTTTTCCTGATTTTGCAACACGCCTGTTGCAAAATTGCTACATCAATTGGGGATTGCCGATCATGCGTCACTCGATCATCGGTTGTTAAAAAAGATACTGTTTGCCTCTGTCCATGACATGCCCGTAGGCCTGATTGCCTTTCGATACCGACCGTCCAGTAATAATGATAGTATCAAGATGCCTGACAGTTCATTCTATCTAACTGATGAACTTACATTCCAACCGCACAGCCAAACGTCGTTGTATGTATGGTATGTCTGTCCTTGTCTATCTCTATCTATTTATATATCTATACGTTATCTATATGCATACAGATGTTCACATTTACCTGTAGCCCTAAAACTAAATAAGCAATAAGTAATTTTTCTACATGAAAAAATCTCTATGTTATGTCTATGCTATTAACCATCACTTTTAGTAACGCAAGATCGAGTTCCGTACCAAACTCAGTGCAAAAAACCAGTAATTATATCATTATAGACTATATCAACATCATGTTTACTATGCCATATCAGCTTTGCAATATTTTGGAGAACTTAGTGCGTTAGATGAACTTGCCGCGACGTTATAGGCGAGGTCTTGAACATCAACTTTGAAGACTAAGGCAGCCTCGGAATGAGGCATGCTGTTGATCTAGCCATTGTCTGTGATGGTGTTTCTGTAAGTAAGTTCGGTGCCAGATTTCTAGTCGAAAAAAGGTACGGAAAGAAATCAAGATGCAGCAGAGCAGTCCATTAGAGCCGCGTTTGGTTTTCGTCTACTTAAAGCATCCCCTAAGCGTCCGCGTGCTTTGAATGGATACAGAGGAGCGAGAATTTAGACGACTTTCCATACCAACTGGAATCAAGCTGCATTCTCAGCTGCGCAAGATAAGCGCTAGACCTTTAGTAGAAAGGACGGTAAATCTTTGTTCTCATCTAAACTTCTCTGGGGGGCACCATAATTGAACACTAACCCCCTTGCGTATGACGGGTTACTCAAGCGTTCCTGCATGCGAGCTCTGCAAGTTCTGTAAAGAGACTGACTGTAGACCCTAGCGGGTTACACTAGCAAACCTGTCGTAAAAACCTAGGCCCGTAAGATGCATAATTCTTAACTATTTGATAAAAAAAAACCTCCTCAGTGCTGGTTTCGTGCTGTGTCGTCTTAGAGCTCTCTCTCTTGTTGTTGTTGTTGTTTTTGTTACTAAAGTTTCAGCGTTCCTACCCTCTACGCATTTCGACATGGCGCGACGCGGCCAATTGCCGAAGGCCTTTTAGATATGCATAAACTGATCGCTGTGGCAGCGGCGGCATTGGCGGCTTTCATCTCCTCAGTAGCATTGTTAACGTAATCGAGCGATTAAACACGCGGCTCCATAGACGCCCATATTAAATCTCTCATAGAAACCCATGTTCAATTTCAGATCCTGAGGGTGAATCTTGACGATTTTCGACAGAGTTTAATCAATTTAGATTTTTAGCGAAAGGTGATATTTTTCAATATAATTCAATTACTATACGTATATCTTAATTACTCGATTCTACCTGTTACGTTGGCGCGGGGGGAGGGGGACACTACTAGGATTGCTTAATAGGAACCACAGTGTGAAATGTGGCAGAAATTCGAATATGGGGTTATCATTATATGTATGCTACCACATACTCACTGCTCGTTTAAACAAAAGATCGTCACTCCAGTTAAGTGTCAACAATACTGTTAGCCAACAAATGATATAGTATTGCTTTACCAACTTAGGGTGATTAAACTTGAAACTTATATATATATATATATAATAACCATAATGACCGTAACCTCGGCTTTCTACAAAGGAGTCGTGTAATGCTTAAGGATAGCATGAGCATATAATGAGCTTCGAGAATATTATTGTCGCACCTATACGTGCTATGCCTCAGCTCTAAATTAGAAAGACGCATCTTTTTTTGGAGAATTTAGAATTACTAACCGGGGCTGAGTTAAGTGGTTGGTTGGTTGATTTGTTCGTCGTGCGTTTACTGTGAAGATATTTCAGTATTTCCTGACGCTTACTAACTTTGTGCCCATGAAGTCCTGGATTTATCTGTTTTGTGTATCTTGGTCCCTTGACTCGGTGCCCTCTTGTCTCGGTTTTTATAAGGTGTTTTCGCTTTGCAATAACTACCGCTTCGTCGTGGTCGTTTGTAGTCTTTTCTGCGTTGTAGTATCGCCATGCGCGCTCGATTGGCCCATCGGGAATTCTGTCCTGACGGTTTCACGGACAGGTTTCTTGGCGCTCAGACTGCCTTATCTTCGAAACCTAACGACGTTACTTCAGTCCAGCGTAGTCCATTATTCCTAGGAGAGCCATCGGCGCCCAACTCTTTCTTTGCTTGCCTACACGTAATATAACCCATCAGGTTAGATAGATAGAGTACGGTCACGCTTGGGGCCCGCTCGACTGGAACAGGTAATAATCAGCTCAATCCCCATTCCGGAATTCCCGCTTCGGTAGTCAGTATGTCGTTGAGCTCTATGGGTTAATCTGTCGGCATACTGTTTCGGTATTCGTGGACAGTTCTCTGCTAATGGCCGGCAGAGTCGGTGTCTCCGAAGGTTACCAGGGACGACGGTGGCTGTGGTAGCGATAGCTTGTGTAGCTAACCTAAGCTTACACGCACCGTGACACAAACGCTTATTATGTCATGAGAAAACACGCATATATATATATATATATAATATATATATATATATATTATATATATATATATATATATATGTGTGTGTGTTTGCCAACATTGACTATAAAAGGGCCCTGCATATAAAACTGTGTTATGCACATAAAGGGAATATGCGAGGCGGGAAGAAACGATGGCTGCTCGAAAGAGCAGAGCGAGGGCCCTCGGCTTACATTGTGCGATCGCTTTGCGTGGTGAACCCGCTCAGTGACGGACAGGAACTGGTATTTTATTCAATCGTGACGTTGCGGCCGAGTCTCCAATTATCCAGCATCCGCTTACACTGGACTAGCACAATTTGAATAAAGTGGTAAATGAGGTTGCCAGCTCCTATGGTCACTCCCGACGAGAAAGAGCTTAGGGGTGTAATTGGCTTTACAGTGATCACTGGATCCCGTCATCCTCATGGCAGAAACTTTTTGTGATTTCTCTAATGGTAGTTATAAAGAAGAAGAACCGGGTACCTAAAGTCTAGTATATCGCCAGGCTTTCCTTCCCGTTCAAGGCAAAGCATGGCATTGATAAACTAAACACAAATATCGATTGTGGGATGGCGTCAAAGTGGGCGCATTTAAACAAATTTTCTGCAAGATGATTGTTCAGCGGATTGAGCACGTGGCTGAACGGGCCCTTTCACCGGAGCAATTCAGTAATCACGTTCTTCAGAAACCAAGCAATTGTGGCATAAAAAGAGGAGTCATCTGTATGCAGTTTTCACTAGCTGCGCGCTTAACTCGTCACCAGCGCGCACGATGCAAGACCTTTGACAAAACCCCTCGTCATCTGCTGATTGAATAGTTTTAACGAACAGGCGTGGGTGGCTCTCTTCTGAGGGTAATATCAAGCTTACAAGGCTATCATAAGGAAGCCTATCGATCGCTGATAAGCGTCCTGTATTGGAGATAAGGCAAACTGTGGAAGCTCCGCAAGGGACCCACGGAGCTGCGTCTCGTTTACTCTTCTCCACGCTGACCTTGTTGGTTATGTCCAACTGGAGTACCAGAAAACCATGATATCGTAGTCGCACATCGCGTCTAAACTCGATCAGGCCACTTCTTCTACGGTAGAGTGTTTCGTGTTTTGAATGAACTTAAGATAACACCAAGAAGATCAAAGCCGTAAATTCAGGCATGGAGATCGATTGACTGCCTAATCAGTATACGTTGCTGTGGCCACTCGTTGGAGGCCACGTCCGAAGTCGGTCCTTTTTTCAGTAAAGAGCGTATGCTTGAGGTTGTCTCGGGGTTGATGTGTGGTT